>JAQFXP010001080.1:0-21854 GCA_034693685.1 Belba bartosi
TGCTAGGGGGGGATAAATGCCAATTTTCAAAATCAGGGGGGGATTTTTGGCTGATCCCCCCCCCTTCACAATCCCTGTTCTTAACACTCGAATAGTGATGATATTATGAGACCTTAAAAGCTATGGTCTCTAAAAGAGATACATTTAGGCCAGACATGAGTTACTTTCCATTCATTCCTTTCCTAGATTTGTAGCGAAATTATTCGTCTCTCCGGAGGAAACTGAAGATTATATCAATAAAAGTTGACTTTTCTTTTCATTTCGCTTTTCCATAATTTCTACCACTTTTTCACTCATTTCTCAATTCTTTCCGTATTCTTGAGTCAAATCGAAGCGAAAAACTAATTTTCAAACATTTTTCTCCAATTATTTGCAATTCTATTTGGTTTAGACACAAACGAAAGCGAAAATAATTATTGATTAACGCATTACACGACTAAAGATACAGTAATTCTAATTCAAAACTGTAATAGTCGTACAAAACCTAATTTCGATGAACTCATAATACATAGCAATTCGGGTTTTTCTGCTATTATTTCAATTCTAGTTTCAATCCATTCTTTTTTTTTGCTTTTTGTTTCCTTTTAGTCCCAAAAGTTTTCGAAAATAATTGTTATTTTCATTTCAATTTTGTGTATATCCGGCAAAAAAATGAAACTTTTCTTTCTCTTAGTCTTAGTCTTATCGAAGAAAAAATATTAAAACTTTCGAAATGAACGTAAAATTCATTTAAGAACATTAGAGTGAAGTGTAATTCAAAAGCTTTTCTCCTCTTAGATCAGAGAAATATTTTTCTATAATTCTTATAATAAGAATTTTTCTGAAACATTGTCTCAATTAGGTTACGAGTAATGGAATTTAAAGGGATTGGTAGAGAGAGTGAGGGGGAGAGCAAACATGAATTAAATAAATAAAACAACACTAATGTCGCAAATATATATTTCACGATTAGAGTGAAATTAAATTTTCCAGAACTCAACAGAAATAGAAAGTGAAAAATCTGAGCGAAAAAAAAAACTTAATAAATAAATGACAAATAGAAGAGAAGTTTTAATGGAGGAGAACAAGAATTCGTGATTTTATGTTTATACGTGATATCATTAATGGTTTGAAATCAAATTGTAGGTAACATTAGATGATAACTACAGTAGAAAAGGCTATAGTAGTCCGCAATTTGCCGCATATCAGACATTATTATGTGTGCCTCTAATGTAAGCCATTTTCTAACTTTCATTTTTTTATTAGACATATATATATAATATGAAAACTAAATTTTTTTCGAATAAAAAACAAAACAAATTGGATTCAAAGATTGCATTAAATTTGTTTCAGTCTCTCGTTTTTATTGTATAATGCACTGGAATTCAGTCAATTTTTTGTGCACAGAATTTGAGTCTATTATAGCACAAACCCCTCAAATATTTGCGATTATATTATTTTTCGTATTTATTTGTTTGTTATCATCGTTTTGCATACATCTTATGCATCAATTTTTATTAGTCTTTTGTGAATTCGTTTTATTACTTTAAAGCCATATTCAGTCAATTCTTTACACAAAATAAACTCATTTTTTGTTTCACTTTTTTACTCTTCTAATGATGAGAAGAGACATTAGACTTGACTGAAAACAAAAAAAAAAACTCTTTTCATAACTCATTATTTGTCTTATCGTCGGTTTGACGGACAACATGACAATGAGTTATGATTGAGATTTGGGTTTTGGCTAAAATTTTTAGTCAACTTATCGCTTGCAATAACCGGCTTAACAGTCTTAACAGTTATTATTACGGCTTATGTGTTATCATACGTACTGAAGGGCTGTGGAAAACACAATATAAGAGAATTTAAGACAAAAAAACTTTTGCTAACAGTTTCATCCCTTTCCGCCTTAGGAGAGATAAAAAATACTGAAAAAATGATTGATTTAGCGAACGTGAAGGTAGTATTGGTTACGTGATCACCAAAATTGGTCGTTCCATAGCCTGTCATTATTTCTACTTTTGTTATCGAAATTTTTTGACATCACTTCTGACATTATATTATATAATTTTTTGTCTTTTTTTTTGTATCAGTGAATGTAATTTAAACAAATGAATTGCCCAGGCAAACGTGTATTTTCCCGTCTGATTCCTCGCTTTTGTCTATTACTCCGAATTCAAAAATCGGATTCAATTTCAAGGAATGAAGAATTCTTTTCTGATTTCTTTTTTCAATTTTAATTTCGTTTTTCACGATTTGTTAACATTAATGCGAATATGACTTTCGTTTTGTGTGAAGTCATACATTGCTTATAAATCTCTTTTTGTGTAAATATTTTTCTTTTGAATATTGTTTTTCTGACGAAATATTATATTTTCTGATTCTTTATATTCTTTACGAAAATCAAAATTTTGAAATATTTAGAAAAAGGCGTTAAATACAAACAAAAAATAAAAATAAAAATTTATTGAAAAATATAGAAATACATCGAAAAACCCCTAAAACCAATGTCGCTATGAATACGAAATAAGTTGAAAAGAATTTGGATTTAAACAAATAGTCGATTTTATTGTTTTGAAAGCTATTTATTTCTCTAAAACCAATCTTTTTAACTTGGATTCTGATTCTCTATTTGTATTATTTCTATGTATTCTGAGTTCACTTCTATAATGGTTTTTGTTCTATAATTAATTAAATTTTTTGAACCGAAAAAAAACTTAAAACAAATAATGGGTTTCAATAAAAATAAAAAATCCGAATTTATTAATCATTTTTGATAAACTGTTATCTTTAACTCACAACTGTTTTTCGAGCTTTTGCTGCTTTTTTCCGAGTTAGGCAACAATTAATTTTTTGAACTCAATGTGATAAATGATCTTATTATTCAAAATTAGATATATTTTTATTTTATTCTGGAGCTGAGCTGATCTGCAAAAGATTCTTGACTTTTGTGAACTACTTATTATTTATTCTGCATTTGAGTACTATTATTGAATTTCTTGCTTGTTTGCTGCAATCGAAGTAGTTTTGAACCAATCGCTGACGACATACCGATATTTCTTAATATTTTTCGATTGATTTGTGGAAATTGATTCGTGAACTCAATTTTGAGGAATGGGTTCTGTTATCTGCGACACAAGCGAGTCATACGAGTCGTATATGACTTACATTTATATGTATTTATAGTATATATTGATATATATATATTGTTCATTGGATTTATTCATGAGAATATATACACTGTATATAATGTTTATAAACTAACATAACTTGAATCTCAATATTAGCCATTGAATGTGCTTGGGCTGAATGGGAAATACATACTTTTTTATCTTTATATAATTTATATTCCCATATATTTGATAGAATATGTTGTGTTTGATGTAGTGAAACATTGGCGCAAAGAAAAGGCATTGTATTGTATTGTATTGAACTATAACTTATGGATTTCTAAATTACACTCTCTCCAATTAATTAATTATTTATATTTACGTCATTCTATTTAATTGAAATTTCAATTATTTATATTCAATCAAACATAAAGTTTTTCTTACATTAAATGTTTGGCCGAAAACAGAACCAAATGCATAGAAATTAATTTATCAGTTGTTTTAATCGAAATCTGGACCAAACCGTATAATTAATTACTTTATAATAATAGGCCTTTATTTGACACACGAGTCGAGTCGAGTCGGCTATGTATTGAAGTATCGAACTATTGCTATGTTTTTATGTTGAAAACAATGAAAGAATATCTCATTTTGTTTGCTCTTTGTTTGACATTTTGTTATTTTGTTCAATACTTTCTTCGGCTTTGAATACACTGTCTATTCAATTGACTTTTACTTTCTTTTCTTGCTTTCGGTTCAATATAACAAAATCAGACTTTTCTTCATATTAGACATAATATAAGAAATTATTGATTACTCATTGAAAAGAAGTTTAAGTTTAGTCACTGTTTCGGAGAATCTCATTGACCTAAAGAGCAAATTTGAAAGACTTTGTATCGAATATGCCGTCAAATATGTGATATGAATAAAGATTGATGGCTTACAACACAAGCGATTCCAACAGTTCCAACATTTAGAAGACACCAAAAAATTGAGATTATTTTTTAAATAAAGACTATTTAATTAATCATTTAAAAATATATCTGCTTTGAGACAGGTTTCGCATTTATAGCATTAATATACAATAAATTTGAATATAAATCGGATTCTCGACGAACAAACTGTTTCGGAAAATAAAATTTTAGTATAAATGCAAAAAAAGACAATATTAGACAAAATTCTGGTTTAGCGTCTGTAGTGACTGAATCTTAAATTCATTGCTAGTCTCAGGAGTTTTTCAATGTATCTGTGATTCAGATTCAGATTCTGATTCTGGTGTTTGTATTGTTTGTAGTCATTCAATACGTTTAACCAATTCATTGATTTCTTGTGCGCCGAACGGAATCACTTGTTTCAATCACTCGTATCGGTTGTCGTGTCTTCTCTTTTATTACATTTTTTGCTTTTCTCTACACTTTCTCTCAATGGTAGACAAAAATAGTGTTTTTCAAATGATTTATAAAATAAATTAATAAAACTTATAATAAATATTTGCATATTCTATAGATAACATCAGTAGAGATAGAATGTCATAAATTAAATGAAAAAAATTTAAGTAACGAATGAATATTTGAATATAATTACCAGAAAAAGAGCCTAATTTCACGAATAGTTTTTGTTTAATTAAATTTTTGTTATTATTTTTAACCCACAGATTAAGCTGAATAAAAGTTGACTTGTTAAAATAGTGTTAAATTTTTAATTAATGTGAATTAGTTTTATAGAATTAATTGAATTAATTAGAGCAGTCTTTTAATGTGATTCTTCATCATATTTAATATTTTTTATTTGTGTAAAATTATGTAATATTTTTTGGGGGTTAAGCTTTTGAGTTCTGGTTTTAATCAATAGCATTATAGCATTTGGTGTTTTATATCAATATAATCCGAATTAATGTTTTCATAATTTATATATAGAGAGAGAAAGAGAAAGAAAGAAAGAAAGAGAGAGAGAGAGAGAGAGAGAGAGAGAGAGAGAGAACTAACATTATCTATCATTTGATGAAATTAGTATTTGAGAAAAATTTGCAAAAATCGATAAAAAACATCTTTAAAAATGGCTTTTATAAGGAGAAGTAGTTTAAAGTTAAGATATGTATAACACTGTTTGGTATAATTGAAACAAATAGACATTGAGGACATTTTGAATTAAAAATCTATATTTTCATTCTTTAATAGCCAATTGTTTTGCGTATTTTTAGTTTATTTTTCTTAGATTTGATGTAATTTATTAGATTTGAAATCAATAAAAGCTGACATTTAAATAATATTCGATTTAGTATTTATCTTAAGCTCTGGAATAGCGGTTAAGTGGAAACTAGTTTATTAGGATCTGTGGTTAGCCTTTAGAGGATCAGAAGTTTGAATTGTTTCGAGAAAATCAAATCATATCTTATTTTAAATTGAATTTTTCTTTTGAAACAATGTCTAAATGTAATAAGTTTTGGATTTAGACCATTAATTGTGAGATTTATGAATATTTTAAAATCAGTTTTATTCACATTTTCTCTATATTCTCGAAATATTCGTCATTTGTTAAACTGACCGAAACATCGCAAAAGTCCTTAATATGTAATCTGAAGTAATTCTAGCATTTAAGCACAAATTGAGTTTTTTAGCATGTTTAGTTAGTTTTAAAACATTTAATCTTTTGTAAACGTTATTTAAAGATTGTCTTGAATTAATCTTAAAAATATTTGAAAAAAGCGAAATTTACTCTAAACTACCAAATAATTTGATTAAATTTTCTTATCAAATAAGCGAATAAATAATGACAAAGTCAAAATTGTTTTGATAAATTGCTAATTATATAATGCAAAATATGTAATTTCTTATTGGGGTCGATATAGTGGAAAAATGCGGTCTTTGGAAAATAATATCCGAAAAATAAACTGGATTACTTTTGGGCTGCGAGTTATTGACAGAAAACTAACTAATTATTTTTAAATTCATTATTATCTAAATGCCTCTTAAGTTGTTTTATTATAATAATTTGTGAAAATAGTGTTTTCATATAAATATTAATTTAGAAATACACGTTTGATTCAAAGCCAAACTCTATGCAAGACTAGTGATTGAGGGCATAATTAAAAATAAATATTTGATTTATAACTTCACTTTATGTTGAAGTAATGAATCATTACTTAATGATCAGAATATAGTTAGGAATTTCAAAATGCTTTTAGTGATTAACATAATATAATCAGTTGTGTAAAGGTCTTCTAATTTATGATTGAGTTGTCGGTACAATAAATGCGTGTTTATTGTGGACACATAGATGTGCAAGGTTAAAAAAATATTTTCACTCACTTTCGTCAAGTTTAAATTAAGTTTATGTTCACCAGCAGTAAAAGAATTATTAAATTTAACTTGATACGAACTGAAGCTAGACATATAAATTGTTTTATTGTGTAACTTTGTGACATGTCTTGAAGGCTAATATTTTTTGCAAGTTTGCATATACTGTATAAATAGCGGTCACTCATTAAGATGAAAAAGCGGAAAAATACCGTTTTGATTAGATATAATTTTATCCAGGCCAAAAATATAGCTAAGTATATGCTCAAAATGCATTAAATTAAATGAGATTTTAATTAAATTCGTCTTATTTAATAAAATATTAAAATGACAAGACTTTATACAACTGACAGTCTGTTAGTCATTCTTTTAGTAATACTTTGAAAGAATGGTTAAAAACTTTTGGAGAATTTAGCCGAAAGTTGGAGAAAATATTGTTTTAATTTCTAATTTATATTTTATTTAATTTATGTAGTAATTAAATATAAATGAGAAACATATTAGAAATAGTAATTTTTACTTAGGTTTTAGCTGGATGCTTTTTTGAAGTAGATTTTTAAATAATTCAAAGAGAAGACATTACTAATAGGAGTATTAGAAAACTGTATAATTTGTTTTGAAACTCCTCTTCGTTACAACATTTCTGCATATGCTTACAGTATTGGTTAAGTCTAGGATTGAATTCATTTAAATTGTTTATATATTTTTACTAATGTTCTCTCATAAGTTTGATCAGGAATTGGCAAATATTATGCAAGTTATGGATCTTTAACTAAAGATATTATCATAGCTTTGTGTTTGTGAAGTATAGTGTTTGCCATAAATATGTTAAATTCCAAGTTTTCACTATTAATTCAATGGTAGATCGTCTTTGAAATTAATTTTTAAGCAAATAACAAGTGCTTCGAAAATATGTACAATATATGAAATAAATGCAAAATTATTCATGAATTTTGTTGAATATTTATGAGTTTAGAATCAGCCAATTATTAGAATAGAATTTGAATTTTAAAACATTTACTGATTTCTATTGTGATTAAAATTTTATTTTAAACATATTTGTCATTTACTTAAAAATTACTTTTTTAATTGTCTATAATTATAAATGACTTAATGGCGATAAAGTTTACATTTGTTTTTTATCAAAGTTAACAATTTTGATATTTTTTGTGTGCAAAGTATAGCATTACTTCTGGAAGTTCTTTTAGAACTTAATTTGGGTTGATGTTTTTATGTATATATGTTAAATACTAATTAAACAAGCTTAAGAGCATCAGTTTTGTTGTTTTAATTATTTTCTAGAATCCCGAATATTCTTTGATTAGTTTATTTTGTAACTCAATCTAAAGTAGTAATAGTTGTTACGGAAATGTCTTCAATACGGAGTTGTTTGCAGTATTTAATAAAATTTTGTTTTAATTTAAAATTTAAATTAAATAAATTCAAAAGAAATGGAAAAAATGTTAATTTGATTAAAAAATTTTGATTCTTGTTCACCAAATAGACTCGAAATTCTATTCACATTTCAATTATAAGTTAACTAACTTCTGAATAATCTCTTTCATCGCAACAATCAATAAGTTTGTTCTCAAAGTTTTTTCGTTAAATATTTAATAGCATTCGTTCTCAGAGTCTGTTCTCATTATAACTCTTTCGATAATTAAATTATTAGAAAAAATTGTGAATAATTCAGGATTTGTTTGGCAAACAAATTTTGTTTGTATAGAAAAACATGAAAATTTCTATAACGAGTTTGATTTGGAATAATTTAAGTAAATATTTTGTTGAAATAAACTAAAAGCAATGTTTGACACAATAATCTATAGAATTTACAGAAGACTTATTTGCTAAATAAATACCAAAAACGAAAATATGACAACTCTTTATCGTCTGAAAAAAAAGTTATGCTTTTTATGTTCAGATGTTTTGCCTCAAAACTGTTGTCAAAAACTTTGACTCAATTTTTCACTCAAAAGCACTGACTCTTTACTCTAATAGCTGTTCGGCTTATGATCTCCAGAACAAACATTAATTTAAATTAGTTTTCATTATTCAAATCCATATAATTATACTATTAATATAATCTAAATTCAGATTTAATTCAAATAGTGTTTGGATTCGTTATTAATATATATTTTGATTAACACTGTCTCTCCTAATAAATGGTTTGTTTGTCTTCTCAGATAATTTTCTTATAAATAATTCAATTAAGTATTCGTTAAATAATAAATAGTAACTAATGTCTAATGTATTGCACTATTAGTGTGTAGTTTAGGTGTGTGTTAGATAAACAGTGAAGTCATAAAGACTGGATCAACAAATTTTTAGCTTTTCAACTCCAGATTACGGACTTTTAGACCAATGTTTGCTCTCATATTCCAACCTTATCTGTCTGTAACTCGATGTGAGAGACCAAGTCTTCACATTTATTCGCATTATTTCATTCCATTTCTGATTGAATTTTGGCAAAAATTTTCTGAATTTACATTCCATTCGTTTGGAAAGAATTTTCATTTAAATGTGAAATTATTATCTCTTTTTTAAATTATTTACTTTAAGTTTTAAATTATTAATGTACTAGATTATTATAATAGGAGTTTTTTTCTTTTTTCCCCAAATATATTCTGACTGTAATTTTCTTTTTAAGAATATATACTTAAAATTCAATTAACTTTTATTTATATATTTATTTTCTAAACGAACGGAAAATTTGAATCGATTTTTTAGTTAAAGAAAATGAATTTTGTTTTTAAACATATTATTTGCGATGATTTTCGAATAATTACAGTTCTTGTAATCTTGTTCCGAAAATAAAGCTAAGCCTCAGAACACACCTTAAGTTAAATGTTTATGTAATACAAAAACTCATTTTTTCTGTAGAAAGTTCTTAACATTAAATCTTTTCTCTCGTTTTATTGCCTTAATTTCGAGAACTGCCGAAATTTTTTCATTTATTTTATGATTTTTCTTCTCTTTTCTATTTGAAACTCTGAGCAACGAACTAGAGATAGAGATATACTGTATATTTCAGATCACTTTAAAGTTGAGGAATTTTTTTTTTCTTTTTTGGATCTGATATATACTTTGTTGTAGAATATATATATAGAATATATATATAGAAGTGTTGGAGCAGTAAAAGCAAACTATTTTTGAGATTTTCATTTTGATGAGTTTCTTAGAGAAAAAGAAATTTTAAATTAAATCAAATATTATTAGACTTTTGTCGACTGTTAAAACCGATGTATTTGTCGACTGTACGAACCAAGTGAGCGAATATTGTTTGACTGTGTCTTAGTTGACGATGCCTTTGATGGCAGCAATTGTCTACCTCTTTGTGTAAATAACGATATGCCTTAAGTATGCAATTGAGGCAACCGGTAGTCCACGTAATTGTGCGCTATTTCTGCCATTTGTCTGATGCCTTCACTTAATTGGATTCTCCTTTTCTGGTATATTATAGAAAGAGAATTAAACATTTGACTCACATTTACCGTTCATTCTATCTATAAAACACTCGAATAAAATATATATTCAATCGATTTTCTCATCTATTTGTTTGCTCTGTTTGCCTCAAATCATAAACTCTTGTGTTGTAGGCATTGCTTAAAACTATAAAAAAAAAGTTCTTTGAGAACAACAATTAATTAGATTTATTTGCCGTTAGGACACAGTTAATGATGAATGAACTGATCGTCAAACTCCACATCCAATTCCAATTTGCAATTCTCTTTCTACCGAACCAACAGTTTTGCCGATTTATCTCTACTTTAAACTTAATTATATCCACTCTTAGCCGAAAGCAATATTTCTTTTCACTTAAAAGCTTTGACTGCATTTTGTGTTCACTATTTAATTGTTATTCAACTCTAATTTTGATTATATTATATGTATTTGCTTTACAACGTGTTAATTGTCGTCTCAAATAACTCTAATTTACGAACTATTATCGCATTAACTAAAATATATTTGAAATTAATAAACAAAAAATTAAAAAAGTCTAACAAAATGTAAATGTATATTTCAGGCACTGGCAGCTAACATCGACACAGGACTGAGTCATTTCCAACCGATGGTAGCTATACTGTGCGGACGGGGAAAGTATCACAACCAGTACTTGGATGAAAATAAAAGATGGATTTCAGATCCCGATCCGAAAGCCGTTTGTACTAAAGACAAACTCGAAATTTTAGAATATTGTCGAAAGGTATGGATCCACAGCTTTTATATTAAAATATTTTTGCATCAATACTAAGTCTTTTGAATACATTTATCGATTAGTCAATAAAATTGTGATTATCAACAGTAATAGTATTGAATGATTGAACAATTATTCGAATATATTTATTGAATAGATATAAAAATGTCGAAAACATGAGTTTAGTTGTCGGAACTATTTGTTAATTAATCCGCAAATCGTGAATCGGATACTTATCTACAGATTAGAGAAAATCTTTTGGCTCTGATTTTAATGAGAAACTTCACTAACCGTAAGAGTATTACCGCATACCTAAGGTTCCGATTTTGATGTAATTCTTGTGAAATGCAAATAATATATTATATCTGCGACTGAATGCTGAATGTAATACCGATTTCCCATCGAATCAAACAATACTAAACCGACGACTAATCGTTCCTTAATTATAGTAATCCTTTAGAATAATATATTACATAATATAAGCGCTATTTTATATCTTTTCTCTCTCTCTCTCCCCCTCGCTTTTTCTCCCTCTCTCCTTCGCTCTCTCTTTCTTTCTCTCTCTCCCTCGCTCTCTCGTTCTCCCTTCCTCTCACTCACTCATCTTTCTGCTTTTTCCTTCCAATCTCTCCCTCCTCTCTCTCTCTCTCTCTCTCCCTCACTCTCATTGCATTTTAATGAAAACTAAGCAAAGATTCAGTACTGAACTGGAGAGAGAGAGCAGGAGAGAGGGAGGGAGGGAGAGAGAGGAAATATCGATCAAATTCTTTGGAAAGGCATTCGAGTGTTTCGATGCATATCTTTGATGCATAGTCTGGGCGTTGACTGTTAATAGAAGTATATATAAGTTATATATACCTAAAAATGTGGAGAAAAAGTGCTCACAAAACAATATCTAACATATTATGCTTTTTTCTTCAGTTCACATCAATTCTCAATTCATTCCCAAATTCTACTCTTTTTCTATCGATTTTTGAGTCATTGAAATAAATACCTGATATGGCTTTCATTGCTTAAGTCATAAAGATTTTAGATTTAGTATAAATTAGATAATTATTTATGAATATTAATGTAAGTAATTTTATTCATTAATAATTCGGCAAATTTTCAATTTTGCAATCGTTAGAGATGTTGCAAATATTGGACTCGAATTACAGTCAAACCAATCATTTTTGGTTTTGGCAAAACTATTCAAAATTGCGATTCAGTTCTTGTATGAAGTTCTTTGCAATCGGAATAATTAGGGATTGCGGGAAATGGAGTCACTCTTTGCCGACAAAATCATTTACCGTTCAATCAATCGATAATAAAAGTGCAAAAAAAGAAACTCAAGTTTTCTGTAATTTACATAATCGCTAATATAATATAGATTTTGTATTTTTCGTTTCGGCTTTACTGTTGTCGACAATAATATTTCATTTTTACTGCGATTTACTCATTACTCGAAAAATTCACTCATTATATAAGATTAGGATTTGTGTTATTAGAAATATATAACTTATTAGTGTTTTATAAAATTTAAATATTTATTCGAAGTGTGTATTTGGAAACGGATTTAATGTTTTAGCGAATTATTTATTTGTGAAAAATGTTTTCGAATTAATTAAAGCGTCGAATGCGTAGAGAATTGTCGTATATTTGTAGAAAATGGAGCGAAACAACAAAATGAAATAAATCGATAGAATGATGTCTTTAGAGAATAGAACTGGACGTTTGGCTTCCAATTTCAGACAGATGTAGAATGAATAATAAGAGAATTGCTTTCAATTGCCTATTGCCTTCCATTCCTTCCATTCGCACTCTCACTCCCTCACTCTCCTCTCTTCCCTTTCCTTCCTTCTCTCTCACTCTCTGTTGCCTATTTAGTCAACTCTGGTATAGCTTAACAGCCATTTGGATGCGTTTCATATGTTTTTATAGATAATTAACGAGTTATGTCCAATAATGCACTTTATTGTCGAATCGTACAAATAGTCAATAATTTGTTTTTCGTCTTCTCTTCTCTACTCTTCTCTGCACTTCAATGAATGAATTCTGTGAACCGATTGAAACCTCACTTTAATATTCACTTCACTTGAATCTACAATTCTATAGCCTTTTCTCGTTCGATGGTCTCTACTCTTAGAGTCTCTCTCTCTCCTTTCTCTCTCTCCCTCCCCTCTCCTCTTCTCTGTTTCTATTCTTATTTTATTTCAAATGTATTACAACATTGAGTACAGAATATTTGCAAAGAAGTAAAGTCTTGTGTATTTGAAAAACTCTTCTAACGTAAGATCCAACTAAAGCACTCAACTTATGCATAGCTTTCAATAGCCGAAGGCTTCTCATAAAAGTAGGATTAAGTATAATAGTATGAATAGTATTGAGAATAAAGACTTGAATTCTTGGAGCCATATATAGCCATAAGTTAGAATATTTAGCCCCAAAACCGATAAGTCAACCTTAATTTGCTTGACTCTACTGGAGTTCCCCAAACACCACATTGTATTGTACTGTACACTGCATTGTCTATTCATTGCTTATCTCCGATTCAGTTAACGTTACGCTCTTTTAGGGATAAACTCTAACATCAAATCTACTCTTTAATGGATTTGCATTCAATGATGAGTTAATTATATGCAAACATTATGACAGAATTAAACGACTTTTAATGAATTTCTCAAACTTGTGTCTAATGTGATTGAAAGGCTACCATTCCTTAATTGAAATTATTCCTTAGCTCTAACAGTCTATCAGATCCGCACTCAAGAGTCAAACACTTTTTTCTGTTTTTATGTCGAAGTAAACCTTTCGAGAAAAAAAAGATTAATTTAAGCCAACATTGAGTTCACAGCTGTTGCCACACTTCGAGACAACATTTAAAAATTGGACATTTTTTCCTCTTTTTTAAACATTAATTAAATACAAATAAGTTTTAAATTAATTCAATTCGGAATTGAATTTTAAGTTATTTTTTTGTATATATTTTCTTTGATTTATGATTTTTATTGTGAATTTTGATAATTTAATTAACTCTCGCATTCATTAATTTTTATTTAATTACTTAAATCAATTCAAATATAGTTGAGTTGCGATGAAGTTTTGACATTTTCATATATGTAGTCGTTGTAGACATTTGTGTTTTATATTAAAATTTATTCCAAGATTTGCATTCAAGTCGATCGGATATACTGTCAAAAAAAAGTTTACTAAAACCGAATTGATCTAGTTATTAGTAGAATCGATACATATATTTAATGCTATTTTTTATTGAGTAATTAGAGTAAAGAATATTTTTTATAAGCGGGTTCATTATAAACAGAATTAATCTGTAATTCGAGTATTTAAAAAAAATAATTTTTATTAAAATTATACAAAAAAAAGAGAGAAAACATTGAATAATATCGCGATATTTGTTGAGTAATGTTTTAATCTTATTAAAATTCTCTAATTTTTGTAATTTTAAAATTATTTATTGTCTAATGACTCGAACTTTTTTTTGTAAATTTCTAATTTTGTTTAAATATTCAATAGCATAAATAATTTGGTTTTGTTTAAAGAATTTTTTACGGATTCCGCACAAATTAGAGTTATTTTTGTACTCTCTAACTCAGCTTGGCTAATCAATTCAAAATTAATTTTTATTTGTTTGCAATAATTTGTTAAATACACACAACTTTGTGAGGCTTTAATGATTAATAATTTAAAATCAAAAACAAATTAATAAAATTAGTAATAATTTAATATTTGTTGTTACGATAGGTATATCCGAAGAAAGACGTCAGAAATATTGTTGAGTCCAACAAATATTATAAAATAAACAATTGGTGTAAATTAGGCCAAAAGAAGTGCCGGGCAAAGCACTGGCTGAAGCCGTACCGGTGCTTAGAGGGCCCGTTTCAAAGTGACGCACTTCTAGTACCAGAACATTGTCTTTTCGATCACATCCATAACCAGAGCGTATGTCAGAGCTCGGAGTATTGGAACCGAACTGCGACTACAAGTTGTGACAAACGCAGTATGAAATTGCAGAGCTTCGCAATGCTGCTGCCCTGTGGGGTCGGCATCTTCTCCGGAGTCGAGTTTGTCTGCTGTCCTAACCCTCAGACAACTGGAGATAACACTCATAAGGAACATACGGCCAGTGGAACAGATGTTAGTGACAATACAATCGATGACAATAAGCATAAAATAACGGATAATATCGACTCTGAAGAGGACGATAGCGACGACGAAGACGACGACGACTATTACGAAGACGATTACGACGACGACGACGACAAACTCAAGTCGAGTTCATCGACCACTACGAGCACTACCACCACAACCACTACCACAACGACCGAACGACCGGTCGATTTCTACTTAAGTCATTTCGATTCACAACGAGAACACGAATCGTTCAAATCGGCCCAAAAGTCATTGGAGGAAAACCATAGAATGAAAGTGACTAAAGTGAGTCATACCAGTCATACCAGTCATACCTTTCCCTCCAAACCCTAATCTATTGGTTTGAAAGTTTGCAAACACTTGTGTTTGACTTGAATTTACATTTTATGCCAATATATGAAAATATGGAAACACTTAAAAACTCTTTTATCGCTTTTACTACTTTATACTAAAAAATGTGAATTTTTGTGTCGATTAGGTTATGAAAGAGTGGAGTGAACTCGAGGAGCACTACCAGGAGATGCGGAACAAAGACCCGAAAGGAGCCGAAGACTTCAAGAAGAAGATGACGGGTCGGTTCCAGAAGACTGTGGAGGCCCTGGAGGAGGAGGGCTCGGCCGAGAAGCGGCAACTGATTTCAATGCATCAGCAGAGAGTGATGACGATTATTAATTTGCGCAAAAAGTCTTCAATGGATTGCTTTACTCAGAGTTTAGATCAAAGCCCTCCCAAAACCAAAAGAATTGAAAAATGTTTGGAAAAACTATTGCGCGCTTTGGAAAAGGATAGAACGCATACATTACACCACTTCCGGCACCTCTTGAACTCATATACCAAACAAGCGCTTAAAGACAAAGACGCGATGTTAGACCATTTGGATGACTTGATCCGAATGGCCAACCAGTCCATACAAATGCTCGATCGGGTGCCCAATATTGCCGACAAAATCAGGCGACGAATGATTGCGTTTTGGCATAATTTGAGAGGAATTCCGTTCGACGAGAAAATATCGAAGGAATCCGAACTCGCGATTATGGACAGGTATGAGGAAGAGGTCGCTCAGAAGCAACAGGAAAAGGAAAGGCAGAAGATGGTCGAAGAGCAGAGAAAGCAAGAGCTCAGGGATTATCAGGACGAGAAGAGACGAGTAGAGGCCAACCAAAAGAACGGCAAATTGGAACAGGAGTTCGACCCCGAGTCCATGGAGGACGAGCGCACCGGCACTAGTGATGATGCTGAACAGACCAGATCCAGTGGCGCAGTGCTGGCGCCCACACCGACTACCTCGAGCTCAACGCCAATGCGTTTGAATGCTCTTCTGTCTCACGAAGACGAGGAAACGAATGAAGTGCACGATATGGTGCCGACGCCCAAACAGGCCTACATCCAGAGCCAAACATTCCATCACAATGAGGCTGTAAGTGCGCGCCAGATGTCTGGCCAGTGCTCTGTTGCACAGGATTGTTGATTAATTCGAATATATGTTTGGTTTTGTAGTCTTATTCCATACGTCGAGAGCCCTATCATCAGAGACTCCGATGGAACGGAAGTGTTTATATAACGCTGGCCTTCGCCGGCATTGCATTACTGACGGCCACTATTGTTGGTATAGTTTTGCTTCGAAAACATACCCAACGGTCGCCACACAGTCAGGGGTTCGTCGAAGTAGATCAGGCGGTGTCGCCAGAGGAACGACATGTGGCCAATATGCAGATTAATGGTTACGAGAACCCAACCTATCGGTAAGGATTCGCTAAATTATTTCTCGAATCTAGAGTTGAGTTAAATTAAAAAGAAATTAAAATTTTGGCTTAAATTTCATTTTCAGGTATTTCGAAACGACACAAACACAGGCTTAGAGTTGACATCAAAATAAGTGATATGTTTAGCAATTTTGCAAAAAAAAAAATAATTTTAAAATACCTTTTAATGGAAAACTAAGACTAATATTAACTAAACTAATGATCCTCTGATTGCAACTGCTTTTAAGCCGTTAGTCAATGCAATAACTCTTACAACAATTATCCAGTTATTAGTAGCAAAACCTGCAAAACATTTATTTTAAATTTCAAAATATTTAAGCCATGACTTTAGAGACTTGACTGCAAACTATAAACTTCTAATGAGAGACAATAAATAATAAGAAATTCTTAATTATTTATCTGAAACACGAGAGCTGTAATGAATGTAATATTCATTTTGCGATAATTATAATATTCTGAGAGAAGTTATATCAGTTCGCGAAAAAACACACATTTTATACGAAAAGCGGTTTTCGCTTTAAAAATTTGATCGATTTTTATGAGACATATATAATGTTTTGGACAAAACTTCTCTCAACTTATTATTATTATTATCCGAACATTCATTACAGTTGTGTTGGCGATGAAGAAAAGCTTATGCCATACCAGCCATAGCCGTAGCCATACAGACATACAGCCATACAATACCAGTAATAATAAACTTAATTTAACCTCTGAGTCAGCCCAGTTCTGGATGATGAGCAGCTTAATTGCACATTCAATAAGTCCTATCAAATGCCATTTTATTATTAAAACTACTTATTTAACAAATTTTTAATTTTACACAATTATAATGTTTTTTATTACAATTTATTATTATTTTTGTTGTTATATTGTATTATTATTCTCTTTCTCTCTCTTTATTTCATTACATTTGAATATTAATTGTATTATAATTTTATTCTTTATTTTCTCCTCATATTATGTGAAAAGTTATAGATTTTTTAGTATTCATTATATTTAGTTTATTTTCTCCTTTTATCCAATGTTTGAAACACTTCTTATGACGTGTTCTTCGCTGAAGAAAAATGACATAAAAATAACTAAATATCGCATAAAATGGATAATAAACAGAAAATATCTAAAAATGAGTAATAATTTAATCGCTTTTAATTCATTAATGTAAACGTACAGACATTTTAAACACCTATAGATATCTGACAATTAATTTCATAATTAGGATAAATATTTAAAAATAAATAATTTAATAAATATCTATACATTCCTTATTATAAACTAATTATGTAATTAATTAATTAGTGAATCAAATATATAAAGTGTACGTATTATAAGTGATGTTCATGTAATCACTACTCAGTTAATATCCGGATTCTAATACAACAAAAACCGATTTTCGATTGATTTTCTTTCTATAATAGCTATTATAAGAACATAATATTCTGTAAATCCTTGTGCTATACATATACTGTATTTGATGTCTCGGAAAAACAGTTAACTTGACTTGTTTTGCGTAAACAGACGTTAATCGGTATATATTATCATATTTAATGTTGAATTGGATTCAAATATAATTTTCAAAACTCAGTCGATCATTGATAAAAAGGTTAAGAATTTTGAAATTCTGTAAATTCTTTAAACACACTATTATTTGTCTCATTCATTCGTTTTACTATAAAAAGCATAAAAATGATATAAAATAACTTACAACACAAATACGAAAAACAACTTTTAATGTGAAGAGCAGTGCCTGGTTTTCAATTGAAATATTAGATTTACTTTAAGAGAAAAATATGATATATTTGCACTTTTGCGCAAAATTATAAATCACAGTCTTCTCTATTGTGATTAGAATAGGAATAGCATTACATTCCCTTCAATATCATTGTATATATGACTAAAAATTGAATTTTCAAAACAAACTAAACTAAAAGCAGTCGTAATTATGATTGATTTTGGACTAAAAAAGTCCACAAAATTTTATTTAGAAAATCCCGTTTTTGTCAATATATAAAAATATATATATATCTAAAAATATTCTTGAGCTCCACATTAATATTAGTATAAACTTATTCTCTCTATAATTCTGTGTCGAATTCGAAAAAAAAACAGATTTTATGTAATTATTAATTATATATTATTATCGAATAATTCTTTTACTAATCATTTCGTGCCATAGATGTGTAGTTTTTGAAGAAAAGAAGAAAAAAACTTAAGTAAACATAACTTTGAAAAATAAAAATAAAAAACCATAAAAACTGCTTTATTTGGAGACAAAAAAGATATTCTTGTTTTTGTTTTTAAAAATTAGTTTGACATTATTATTGCGATCATTACGATTGTGAAAATGTTGTATAAATTTTAATCTCAAAATAAATTGTATTAAAAGACACACAAAAAACGAATTCAAAAAATGTTACGAATGTTAAAATTCTCAACAAAATGTATTTGCTTTTAATCAGTGACTGCACTCTTCAAAGTTATTTTACTTTTGAGAAAAAAACTCTTTTGGTTTTGCTGTTAAACTGCATTTTTAGTGCACAGCTATTAGTGCCGTATTGTGTTCAAAGCCTAATGTTATGAATCCATCATCGGTTCGATATACTGTATATTTAGCACATATTCTGTATATCCATAACAGATAATAATTGTAATATCGCTATAAAAACGATTTTTTCGTTCAATTGATTTGCTTTTATTTATAACAACAGTAATAATCAATATTTTATTTGTTCTTCTGTTATATTTTTATTCTACATATCAAACGAGTAGTGTTTGTAAGAATTACACCAAAAAAGTATATTTGAGAAAAAAGAATATAATTAATTAAATCAAAAGTATTTCATTTTTTTAACCAATGAACGAATAAGTAATTTGTTTTAGAAGTTGTGTTTAATTTTTAAATAAGAAAACAAAGTTATTGTATGAATACTAATAATTATTATTCCTAACGTGCAGTCGCTTGTAATGCAGTTTTTTGTTTATTCTTTTTTTGGCAATAGATTACAATGAAAAATGTGAAAAAAATATAAATAAAAAATTTTATTATACTGTAAAAACGAATTGTGTTTGTCTTCAATTAAATTTTATTAAACTAATGGAAAAAATCGTTATTTGAATCGGATTTGGATTACTCGTGGATAGGAGAGAATAATTTTTGATGAGTTTTTGAAGGCCTGGGTTTTTTAATATTAAATTTTTTATTATTATTATTGTCTGACGTATAGAATATGCAAATGTATGAAAAGAATTTGAAGAATTCTTTTCGCCATTCAATTGAATAGTCAATAAGTTTTGGAATTTTAGAATTTTTATTCGAAAACTTGATTTCTATATCGGATTCTGAGAACTAATTGTTATTCCTGTTTATTGAAAGACATTTTTAAACCGAATATTTAAATTATAATTTAAAGATTTTTAAAATACATTTAATTTAAATGGTTTATTCAGGTAAAAATTTGTAAAATCTAGTAAAACAATTTATTAAACTTAATTTAACCTGGGAAAAATGATTTTAGATAACTTTAGGTAATGTTTTTGTGGTCAGGCAGTTAAGCTATATTCTGGGCGAAGAAAGAATTGCAATTCTTACTTTTATTGCTCACCATATTGTCAATTAACATGTTTAAGCGAAAAAAACAACGTTAACATGCCAATCCAAGTGTTATAATTAAGATTCATTTAAGTTTAGATTTATTGCCGAATGCCTCTAAACTTAAACGCAATGATTAGACTATAAGTTATTTCGAAATACTGTATAAATAGCAAAGATTAGTAAAAAACAAATAAAAAGTGGAGAATATAATGGAGAGAACAGAAGCGTTCATTTGATTTAGATTGACCTCAATTAGAGCCATACATAACATATATTATATAATATTACTCTAATATTGTTCATATATTAGCAAAACTAATGTTTCCTTTTATCATAAACTGTTCGCTATTTTATTGATTCCTATTTATGAATAAAATGAGAATTTGTCGCAAAAGAAAATGTTTTGCATTAGCACTAAATGAGCTCAAGATTTAATGTCTCTTCTATATCAGTTCATTATCACAAATTGGTAAAACTACCTTGCGCACTCTCAACATTAAGAGGTGGGTTAGAAAAAGGGGTTGGAGCGGACGGAAGGACACATCTTAAAAGTTAATATGTTTATAAACAAATGCCAAATATGTTTTGTAGGAATTAACAATACTGTATAAAGAAAATGCTAAATTTAAAGTTAATATTAATTTGAATTTTAAGGTCAACCTTGCGATTTTTATGGTATTTTCAAAAAGTTTGATTTCTGATCCATTTCTCATTAGTATCTAAAAAGTAATTTTTATAAAAATTATTAAAAGTTCTAGTTTAATTTAACGATTATAAATTTATGTCTTATAAACAGGATTCGATATAAAGTAAAGACTAGAAAATATTCTCAAAACATCAAAAGTATTAATAAATTATTTTTTAAATTTAATACTTTAACCAAATGCTAATGGTAACTTTAATTAAAAAATATATTAAAATAAATACAAATTTTAACATTGTTTTAACGATGTTCAAACTTTTAATCAATAAATGAATTATTAATTTTTTGTCATTAAATAATAAATTTTTTTATAAATGATTAAATAATTAAATTCTATTTCAATAAGGAATTATAAAATAAATTTAGTAATATTTTTGTTAATATTTTGGTATATCTGAAAATATTTCCTATGCATTACCTTTTGCCAAATTCTGCTTATGATATAAACCAAAATTGATTGAATTGTAAGACACGTCTCATTCGCAATAAGTTTACAAATCAATAAATAATGGAATTTACTGTTTATTATAGTATAGATTCCAAATCTACTCTATTTTGTAAACTAGCAATATCTGAATTATAGCCAGATTAATTTTGTTTTGTTTCAATTTACACAATTTTATTTATTCAAATTGTTTTAGAGTTTTATTATTCTAAATAACTTATTCCAAAAGCATATTTCAATTTATATTCAGGTTATTGTGATAACTGATAAAACTAAAACTGAAAATAAAATTGATTAGATAATAAAGGGTTTAGATTGGCCCTGCTCAAAAGTGACACCGAGTGTCACCGGAAGTACATCAATACATTACGTTTTCAAATCAACTTGGTTGCTTTTCATATACAACATTACAATTAATAGAGAATAGAGAGCATTGGCAAAAATAACAAGTTGCAAACAAAAATTAATATCTAAAAATGCAAACAATAATATAATGTCACTCTAAATGTTTATTTCATTAAATTAAATTTTAACAAAACATTTACTTGTGTTTTTGTATTTGACTATAATTCGCAACAATTTATCGATAAGTTTTCAGTACTTATGTGTTTATTGAAATTTT
>JAQFXP010001081.1:0-21841 GCA_034693685.1 Belba bartosi
TAGGTTTTTGGCCAAAATTTTGGGAAAAATCCCCACCCTGATCCCCCCCTGGATCGGCCGACCTTCTCAATCCCTGAAATTTCTATACAACCAAAATTTTATTACAAGCTTTTATATAATCTCTTTGATTGCAATCATATCAAAAATACTTTGAGAGTAGAGTATAAAATACAGTATGTTTGGATTAACTCAGGAATACTCTAGGCGAAATGCATGTATTTTTATACCAAATGGGTATTGGCAAAGTGCATTAAAATTTTGTATTTAATGCATATTGGCGAGATGGATTTAGACCAGTTGGGGTGATCCTCCTTAAATAATAAAATAAAATATAAAACAATTGGATAAGTACCTAGATAAATATACCGCAAAAATAGTTGACTAAAATATAATAAATTTTTATTCTCAATATATTGATATTAAATCAAGAAATTGAATCAAAATAAGCCAAGCATTTAACGCCGACAACTTATATTGAGACATTAAAGCTATAAATATAAACCAAAGAATCAAAGCAAGTCTCTTAGCATTCATTTCAATCAATCGAATAATTCGGTTGTATTTTAATGAATACAGAAATGAATATATGTTTAATGTATTCGACATTTCCTGATATTGCATTACAAATCCGATAAAAAATGCTATTATTGCAAAATGACTTAAAATTATTGGAGTCAATGTCTAGTCTCTTGACATATATTTGGCATCACTCGTGATTATTAAAACAAACTTTATTAGCTAAATGTAACATTTTCAAATTACTACTAATTTCAAAAATAACAGTATAATAAAAACAACAAAATAACTTGTTAAATTATTTTTTATATATAATAGAATAATGTCGTTTCTTCATAAAGTCAACCGTATATGATGTATATAATTGTGAAATATTAGCAAGCTTAGTCAAATAAAAGCAAATCTACAAGTTTATTTATTAAGCTTATTGACTGTATATTTTTTAATGACTAAAACATTTATTATTTATGAGTAGGGTTGCCAACCTAAATGATTTTTAGACAAAATTATCTAAAATCTGTACACAGCTTAAAAGTTTACAAGTTTAAAACTTGCAAAAATAATCACATATCTAGTAAAATTCACAAATTTATTATATTTAAATCATAATATTACATTAAATTTAAAAATTTACATTGGTTAAAAAAAATAATAATTTATGTATTGCTTTAACTAATTTGTAAAATTAGTTATCTAAAAACTAATATTTAAAATTTAATTTTTTATATAAATATTCATACATAAATTTTTGCATTTAATATAAATCTGTAATTTTTTTTACTTTTTAAATTATAAATCAAGAAGGTCGGCTGATCCAGGGGGATTAGGAAAAGGATTTTTTAAACGTTTAAAAAATCTATATATTTATAATGAAATTTTGTCTAATTTAGCCGGATTTAAACTAAATTAAGTTATTTTAATTGGATTTAATCCGGAATTAGAAACAATTTAGGGAAAATGTCTAAATTTTGGTAAAAAACTAAAAAAATTTGCCGTTTCCCTTTGAGGGTCAAGTAATTGTATTCTTTCGCGAACTAAATGCTAGGGGAGGGGGTAAATGCCATTTTTTAAATTTAGGAGGATTTTTGTCTTTTCCCTTCACAAACACTACTTTATATACGTGTTTAAAATTGTTGAATTCAGAGTGAATTACATGCTAAATGGTTGGTCAAATAATTGTATGGTATGTGCAAGGCAATTTTTAAAAAATTTTATGTGAAAACAACAAAATATTATAATATGTTTCAAATGTTTTAGAAGGGGAATCAGTTAAAAATTGGCATTTATCTTCTCTAGGATTAAGTCTGCAAAAAAGTATCATATGTATCAAGTTTTCAATTAAAATTATAAAATTTTTTCTAAATTTAGCTAAATTGGGATAAATTGTGACACAATTATATAAATTTTTAAGCATTAAAAAATTTCAATCCTGATCGGGAGGGATTAGCTGGGGATTCCTACTCTGAATTAGCTGGCTTTCTGAAACTCTGTATTATTTTAACGACTTTTAATTTTCGTTAAACGGCTTTTAACAAAAGACAACATTATAACAGGAAAAGTATTTGTTTTATAAAGAATTTTTTTTGTAAATTTTGTATATCAATCTCAATTAAAGCTAAATCCATAACAATTATTTTTTTAAGTAAACAAAAAATGCGCTATAGCTAATCTCTAAAATTTCTTTTTAAACTTTCTATACAAAATTTGTTAATATTTTAAAAATATTATTTATTTTTCATTTATTGAGATTTATAAAAAACAATGTTTTTTAATTATTTTAAATAAAAACAATTATAATTTTAATAATTTATAAAACCAAATAATATTTTATTAAAGTTATTATTAAAGTCAACACAGATTAAATTAATCAAAAATAAAAATAAATAAATAAAATATTTGCATAAAAATTGCACAATATTAACATAACAAAACAACTTTTTTGAATTAGTTATTATAAAAAAGATGTTTTGGATCTATTCATTTTGAATTTAGATCAACTTTATTGAAACTTTTAAAAAGTAAAATGATAAATAAATTATCATTTAAAATATTAATTTTTAAACTTCAAAACTTTGCAGAAATAAATGTTATAAAATCTGTTAAATGTATTATAAAATATATTTTAAGGTTATATTTTTGATAAATAGTAAATAATGTAAATAAAATTTATATCAGATAATTGTGCAAATTATTAATAAAGTGCTAATTTATAATAAATAATAACAAGATAAATTTTAAAATTTCTAGCACATAGGTCCATTATACAAATACAAATAAAGTATAAAAAAGATGTTAAAATCATTGACGACAAACGAATGTAATGTAAAAAATTATCAATGTAAAAAATTATTAAAATAAAAAATTATCAATGTAAAAAATTATTAGAGTAAAAAATTATCAATGTAAAAAATTATCAATGTAAAAAATTATTAGAGTAAAAAATTATCAATGTAAAAAATTATCAATGTAAAAAATTATTAGAGTAAAAAATTATCAATGTAAAAAATTATTAATATAGAAAAATTATGCCAACAAATTAACTTAATTTTGTTTTAAAAAAGAGTTTAATATAATCTAAATGACATCACATCAAACGCAACATTGAAGTTAAATCCGTTTTAAAATCTATAATATATTAAACAAAAATAATAAAATAAATATATTTGAGTTAACAACATATCACTTCCCGGGAATGATAGCTATTATACGTATTTATTGTTTATAACATGAAAAAAATTATCAATTATAACGAAAAAAACACTAAACTATATAATTAATGTAAAAATTTAAACTTAAAATCCTTAAACAAAAAATTTAATTTATTAATGAGTTTATCCTTAAATAAATAAATTAAATATTTATTAAAGAAATGAATTCTATTAATCAACAATTAATAATTGTAACATTGTTGCAATTAATAATTTTAATAAACTGCCAATACAAAATAAACGGCAGGTGTGGCCGACCAGCACTACCCGGTGAGGCGACACTGTATCAAATAAGTCCAGAGAGGAGTCGGTTTGAAAACAATGAAAAGGTGCAAGTACTTTGCAAGAAGAACGAATTTCCTGGTCATAAACAGCAACTAGTGTGCAAAAAAGGACGATGGACTGGTGATAAAGCTAGATGTGGTCAGTATTATAACTTAAAATATTTTAATTTAAATAAAAATTTAAATTTAATTAAACATGTACGTTTATAAAATAACTTAATTGATTTATATTGTGCAATAAATTTTTATTAAAGGTATAATTTATAAAAAAAATAGTTTTTATATACACTAATACATTTAATTATTTAAAAAAATGAATTTCTACTAAATATTGATGAAACTACTAAATAAATTCATGAAAACTGTAAAATTGTATTTTGCAATATTTTTGGTATTTATAACAAATATATTTTTCACATTTCATCCGTAGACGTACTGCCAGAGTTGTGTGTTTGCAAATTGTGTAATAGATTTAAACAGTGTATATATTTTAACAAGATATAAATGAATTAGTTGTGTGATGTTTAATATAAGAATATGTGTATATGTTTATAAGAGACTGAAATATAAACCTTTATTTTTGCATTTTTAAATAATTTTATTTATGATATTTTCAATTTATTTTATAAACAATAAAAAAATCTAGAATCTAGATACTGAAAAATGTCTAAAAATATTCAAACTACTGTATAATAAAAATAAAATGTACATGTTAAATTAATAAACTTTTACTTTAAAGGTAAGCATATCGACGCACAAGTAATACATTTCGATATATTCGACTGCAAATCAAGATATTTACAAGAAAGGTTATCTCAACCAATTAACCAAAGCGCACATGGAGCACCCGGCACACCCGATCTGCCCAGGAATTCATTTCATATAATGAGAATACCAGAAGAAGTACAGATTTCGGCGAATGGGTCGACATGTTATGAATGGAGAATACGTTTTGACCGAAAAGTTCAGATTTGGTTCCTTTTGATTGATATTTGGTATACATTCCTTAATGACACTCAAGAAATACCGACTTTGCGGCCAATAGTCAGTAAATATCGCACCTGTGCTCTACAGAATATTCACACCCAGACAATGAGCGGACAGGTTGTGGCCGGGCATTACTACGCGTGCGATCTAAACAGTGATTCCGATGCTAATAAGGAACGGCAAGAGTTGGTTGACTCGATTACAGTGCATATCAACAGTAGTTTTAAGGAAGAGATCGGTTTGGAAGCGGTTTTTATTGGAGATATCTATACGACTATAACCAACTCAATGGCCATTAAACCCGATTGCGGACAGTTTGAGGTACAGACTATAGGCGTTGACTTCCAGGTCGAACCCGGGTATACATACATCAGTTGCAATGATTCGTTTGTCGATACGAAAGTGTATTCGAATCGAAAAAACATGACTTTTAATAAATTCGGAAATCCTAAGTAATTAAAACAAATTTTAATTATGTTTTTATTTTATTATAACTTTTTCTTTAGGAAAGTTTATAGAATTTATTTTCACATAATATCTAAATAATATATTCTAACTTGTATCAAGTCTATCTTGTAAAATATACATAATATATCTTGTTTTGTTAAAATGCAATAGTTACTTTTATTATTTTGATCAAATATTTTTAGACCAAAGTTTATATGTAATCAAAACGCCTTATGGGTGGGCGAGTGGCCGGTCTGTACGCCAATTAAGAAATGTTCTAAAGAGGAGGTAATCGATGGAAAGTCAGATTCGATGGACATAGTAGAGGTCGGAAATGTGTATTATGTGAACGAAAGTCATTGGTTTGCTATTAATGATAGTTGGGTCGAATATGCCTGTAATCATGATTCCGGCATTCTAGTTGGCAAGAATATACGTAGTTGTATGAAAAATGGAAAATGGTCAAATAAAATGCCGCACTGCACCGGCACAACTGGTAATTCAATTTTTTTTTGTATTATTATAATCAAAAACAATTTTTATGATAACAAGTGAAGAGACAAACACTAAAAACTATCAAAAAACAAACTCATATTAAACAATAAATATTCTTAAAAAATTAACTATATTTATAGTTTATATAATATTGAATATTTTTCGGGTTTCTCTCTTCACTTGCTATCATAAAAAATATTTTTAATAATTATGTTGGTATAAAAACTAATTATTTTGTTGTTTAGGCATATCTACGTTTGCAATCATTGGTATACTGCTTGGAGTGCTTTTGGTATTTGTTTTGATTGTATTCTTAGTCTTTCAAATACATTCAAAACGAGTGAATCGAGAACTGAGACAAACCCGCAGTGAGTTAGAGGGCTCGCAGAGGAAAAGGTTTTCCGAAGAGTTTTACGCCGATGTCAACAATGAAAACTATTACGAGACTACTAATGACACGTTTAACCTAGCCAGAAAGTCCATGGTATACGAGTCGGTTGAGTATGATAATGTCTCGACTCCCCCGGAACTACAACCCAGATACTTAACTGCACCCCCCGGTGCTAGCACAAATGTAGCACCTGAGTATTTAGTTATGTTTGCTGTTAAGTAATTATTTATTTTCTAATTAAATTGTTTTTACATAAAACCGATATTATTATAAACAAAACATATTTTGAAGTTGTTACATTGTTATTTTTTTTAATTTAATGTTAATCAAATACATAATATTATTTATAATTAAATTAATTGTTATTATATTTTATGGTTAGGTTTGTGTATATAATATTTAAAATAATCATGCAAAAGTACAAAATAAAATTGTCAAAGAGTAAAATAAATGTATAAAAAATTTAATTTATATTAGCTTTCTTCAGTGACCAAACTTTCAGTATCTAAATTAACTAGCTGATTGGGATGTTCAAATAAGTTTTCCCAACAAAATAGTATAAATGAGACAATAATAAAAAGCAAACAAATAGCTAATGGACCGCAAAATATCAAAACTAAAATCATGTAGCTAGGAGATAATTTCGAACAAAACAATTCATCTTCACCCATTGGACAATTATTATGACCATCGCAACGGTGTAGTAAGTCAATGCATGCTATGTCATATTCAAAGTTGCATTGTGATTTATATAAACATTTGTTCCAGATTGGTTCTAAAAAATATTAATTATATTTTATTTATAATTTAATTTTTTTTAATTTATGCTAACCTTCATATAACGTTAGAATTAGTTTAAAGCTAGAATTGCTCTTTGATCCAGCGTGAAATATTATTTCAAAATAGCCAATTCCTTTAAAGATCAAACCAAAACTGTCGTCAGTTTTGTTTTCACACCATCTTGTTTGTTTTGCATATAAATCGTTTATATGTATGTAATCATCGCATAAAACATTTGAATTGCTTTGAATAGAAAGATAATCAATGCCTAAAATAACACCAATTCTATAATTTTGTATCGGGTCAGGCATCGTAACTCGAAACATGCAATCAACCATGTTCAATTGTTGTGATTCATTTATTGACAATGACAAAATCAACGGAAAAATATTTGCCTTATTTGAGTCAAACTCAAGCAATGATGTATTATTGCAAAAATTTGCAATGTCATCTAAAAAATATTAACAAGCATAATTTTTAGTTAAAATAAAATATATTGTACGATAAATGATTATTTTTAAAAAATTAATTTAAAATTAATTATTATTTTCAAATATAATTATAATATCTTAAGAGTAATTTTTTGCTTACATTTATTGTAACTAATTTTACGTTGATGAGTTGAATAAACCAGAATTGTTAAAATATAAAATACACAGAATACACAGTATTTTGAGAAAGACATTTTTACTTTGTTTATTTGATGCGAAAATGTTTTCAATATAATTATTTATAACAATTTTCAGATATATTTTTTGTGAAAAAAAATCTTATTTTTTATAAACAAAGAACTGATTACTGACTGATAAATAGATTTCATTTATAAACAGAAAATAATATTTTTATCAATAAATAAATACTTAAAAAAATATTGAGTCAAACTGTATATGTTTTAAAATTATTTTATTTTATTTTACTAATATTTTAATTTTAAAAATTACAGTTAATATTTAAACTAGTTTAAATAAATATTTTCTAAATTAAAATCAAATAAAAAAATTTAAAAATTAATCTTAAAAAAGTTAATTTAACAATAAATAAGAAGCAAGACAAATACCAAAATAATAGATAACCATATATTACTTGAACACGCACAATTAACCGGATTAGCATTCGAAGCACGCTTGGTACAATATTTAAATTTATCGGCAATTACATAAATCAGATCTTCTTGCTCGTCAATAATATATTTAAATTTAAACTTGCAATTGTCGTCATCGGTAAAAATGCATAGATTATCGCCCTTTACGACCAAAAACTCTGTCGTTCCAATCGGATTGACCGGACATTTATTACAGGCCTTCGGACTAAGTGGTCCACTTCCATGTATACTGCACTGAACACACGCCTTGAATGTTTCACAATTATATTTAAAGATTGTTGAGTTTGTCGTGATGCTAGCATTTGTTACAGTTTTTGTTAAATAATATTGTTTCATGCATATAATTAATATTGATATAAATATGCATGTATATTTGCTTATAGCCATCTTAATTTCACTTTAGATACATAATGATTTTTTTCTTAATTTATCTTTTATTACTCATAATTTAAATTAGAATGTTAAACGTTTTTATTTATTTTTAGATAAAGTTAGAATTTTTATAAATAAAATATTCAATAAAAAATGTACAAGTTATATATTACCCTTTTAATAAAATTTACAAAACAAAATTTTTTAAATCTAATATATCTAATACGAAAAATTATTTTAATAGTAGATATTATTATTAAAATTAAACTGACAAATTATTATTAAAATTAAAAAAGGCAAAACTTACTTTATAAAACTTAATTTGATTTCTAACTTTAAAAAGCTCTCATAAACGCTTAAGTTCCTAATAAACGTATAATTTTTAATCAAGTTTCATTTTATAAACAAAGATATCTTGTTTTCAGTTTTAAAAATATTTATAATTATTATCATTTTTGAGACTTAAACAAAATATTATATAAGTATTTTAAACACAGTATATATATTATTATTATTAAACATTTTAAAGACAAACCCATAAAATTAATGTAATTATAATTATTAGTATTTTAAAATATATTTATTAATTTTGATAAATATTGCATCCTGTTGATTTAAAAATATTTTTACTTAAAAATTATGAACAAAATATCTGTTTTTTAAACAACACTAGTTTGTTATGTGTTATAATATATGGATTGAAAGTAATTTCATAAAACTGAACAAGCTCGCGCGCGAATTACCGAACTTTGTGGTAATCGAATTTACTCTCGAATAAAAATCTAGACATTTGTTAAGACACCAATAGTCATAGATTAGCTGAGTATGATATAAAACGGAAATGAGAGACATTGAAAGACAAGTCACTGCTAAAAAAGTTGTGCAAAATTGATAAAAATATTGCAAATTTCAATAAAATTGCAACTTTTTAACTCTTTATAAAGAAGTCTTGAGAACTAAATATTACCTCTTTATTGATAATTTTTAAGTCCTAATGTATTACTCACTATAGTTGTAATCTATAATCTAATATGTTAAAATTATATTTGACTAACACTTGAATCTAAATTAATGTTTGCACTACTCTATAAAAAATATAATATTAAATGAGTGAAATTTTTTGCAAATAGCATCAACTTTATTTAATACATACACGCTTCTAACTTTACGCTAAATAATTTGACATGTTACTTATACAGTAAGTTCCAAAACTAATAATTATAAGTTTAATAATTTTGAAAAAAATAATAATCAAATAAAAAAAATTTAATTATAAGGAAATGAAAAAAAAACGATATTTTTAGTAAAAAATGAATACAAATAAAATAATAACCAAGTTAATTATTTTTATTTTTCATCCCTTTTCTTACTGGGCTTAAAATATTCTCTAATTCCATAGAAAGTGCCGGCGACGGCAGTGCCAGCCACTACAACGGGCAGTGCCGATGCGCCCAATGCTATAGCACCGGCACCAACAACAACATTGCTGACTATATTGGCAACATTTTCGGCATTACGAGCGCTGTTGTACTCATCATTCAGTGTTTTCCTCGTCTCGTCATTAAACTCTTCCTTTAAATCAAAGCCATATCTGAGTAAATGATTGGATATTTTTTGTCGAAATTCAGCATAAATTCCCGAATAGACCTCATTGTCAGCATGCAAGTACTCGTTTGACCTATTAGTCAAGCGCTTATACCAGGGCTTGTTGTTGAACGCCTCCAATAAGAGCTGTCGATGTTTTTCGGCTTTGAATTTCAATTGAGATATGTTTGTCTGAATCGGTTCGTAAAAGTTGTCGATATCTTCGGTTAAATATTTGTCGAAATCGTAGCCATACTTCTGTCGAGAAATAGCAAAATTGTTCCTAAAATAGCGCAAAACTTCGGCTTTGATTTCGTTGTGTTTTGTCTTAAACTCATTGTTTTCCAAGAGTTGGTCCCTATAGTCATCGCAAAGATTTCTAAGCATTTTCTTCAAATATAACTCTAAACACCACTTATATAGCTTTGAATTCTCGACAAAGTTCTCGAAATCGGCACTTAATCGCAACTCCAGATCCCGGCCGTAGTTCATATCGTCGGTGCCCTTCATTACCGCCCAGGGATTGGCCGCAAACTGTTGTATAGATTCTTTGAACTTATTCTGATGTTCCCGTTTCAGCGCTTCTTCGGTTAACTCATTTGTAACAAATTTCTGAAACAATGGCTTCATATATGAGATGTAGTTCTTCTCGATTTCGAGGACTTTCTGCACATTATGTCTGTCCGACTGCAGACGTAAAGAGTTTGGAATTTGTATCATATTATTTTCATTAATCAAATCAAAGAAATTTCGCAAAAATTGGCTAAACGTCTCGCCAGTCATCGGAGTCGTGTCAGTCATGTTTTCCGAAGTCTTCAATCCATCAGCGCTTCCAATGAAGTAATCTCTAAATTTCGAAATATATTCCCAATATTCGGCGCCAATGTCTTCGATGTCATACTTCTTGAGTGACTCGACAACCAATGCCTTCCGGAGCCGATCGGCCGGTTCGGGCATCAGAAAGCACTCAACACTTTCGAAGTTATTCTCAAACTCTTGTAAATTGATTTGTCGTTCATTAGACAAAGTCTGCATATATTTCAAACTGTCTTTCGATCCGTATTTAAACTCTTTATCGTTCCAAACGTTACTGATTAGAAGAACGAGTTTTTGGAGTTTATTGTTCGCTGTTTTAGCTGAAGTCAAATATAGTTTAAGAATTTCTTCATTGTATTCATCGAACGGATGCCTCAAATAGTATATGAAATGCGTTGACATCATCGACGACAAGACGAAGAGCTGTTGATAAATGAATTTTTCGGAATTCGGGCCCAAAATGCCCTCAACGTCGACAATAAATGCGTTAAATAGGAGTTTTCCGGTCGACCGGTCAGTGACCGGCACTGGCATTGGTGTTATCCAAACCCCTTCCGTATTGGCCCGGAATGAAGCGTTTGACGTCTCGAATGTTTTTGCGATTTTTGTAAAATTGTTCTCATTTTTATTGTTATTTTTATCAATTATTTCGTTATTATTATTTGTTTTAATTAATTCAATAATTTTATTATTATCGTATAATAGGCTACAAAACGTCGACTTTCCTATACGTGGTTTACCGCAAACGACCAGTACTTTGAGCGGATGTTTGGCCACATTTTCGTTTAGTTTAAATATTCGGTCAATCGCTTCCCAATCGGCGATTAATTTCGGGTTTTGTTTGTCGGTTGAGTCGACGCCAAAGATCTGAATCGCTTTTTCGTATTTATTCCTATTAAAGCCAATACTATTCAATAGATTAAAACTTTTCTTATTTTTCTTATCAATGTCTGTATTGATTAGAGTCGCAGACATACGACTCATGTAATACAGACTAAACCCGTATTTAAATATATTTTGCATTTTTGAAAACAATATTCAAGCTTTGATTTAATAGTATTTTACTTTCGATAAACACATTATCAACAAAATTTAAATATATTTATTATTAAATCAAAAATTTGAACAAACTCTCAGACATTTTAGTCAGACATATCGTATACACATGTACTGTAAAAGTCACGTAATCTAAATTCAAAAATACACTATTCTATAGCATTCAAACATTTTATATAGCCTAGCCTTGAATGTCTATGTGATAAGATGTTAAGTTTAATGTTATGTTTAGTAATTGCCATTTCTATGCAATTCTATGTTTAAACAATCTTGCTATATGTAAAAGTTAACAAACGAAAAACAGTAGAGTAGTGTGGAAAATTAAAAAAAAATTAAATGCAATAAAATTTATTTTTAACTTATGCTGATAATCTAGCGGTGAAGTGATGATTCCTGGCTGTCGATGCATTTTGATATTATTAGTTATACTATTTTGTATAATATTTTTAATTTGTTATGTAAAAGATATTAATAATTTACAATTATATAATTATTATTAAATCACAAATGGATTAACACTTTACATAATAAATAATTGTCTCTATTATTGTATATCAATTTCTATTTAATATAATTCCTAATTATTAATTAGGAATTTTGGGATTGAGAAAAATAAAGTGACAGCTTTGGTGCTGCAGCAGTCTAAATTAGTTGCCCTTATCCGAGATTGTTATGAACCGGATTTTGCTATATCTTTTATTTGTCGTTAATTTAATTGTTTTAATCAAATTTGTTACTAAACAGACATATAATAGAAGTCAAACATTACATTAGATTCAAATTAATATTCAGGATCAGTTTATTTTAAATAATCAATAATTGCTATTTATTTAATAAAAAATTTTGTTAACTAATTTCTAACATTTGTTATATGCAATTTCATATAAATTAAGAATTTGCCTTTGTTCAACATTTCGATTTAAATTACAAATAATTTAATATTTTGTTTCTGATATTTGTTTATTAAAAACATTAATTTCGAGCAAAACATTGCCGCTAACCAAGTAGTATGATAAAGAGTGTCCAGAAAAACATTGCTGATGTTAACAATGTTTTTCTGATAAAGGCGTTGCTTTAGCCAGTATCCATAGAACCTGCCGGTGCTAAAACTATCTGTTGCCGCTATACAGGCATGCCTCTTATATACCTGTAGGAATTAAGAAAAAAGGATTAGGCAAAAATTCCTCCTAATTTTGAAAATTTGGATTTATTCCCTCTTTCCTTCACCTAGCATTTGGTCCGCAAACCCCCCCCCCCTCGACTTTTTTTGTTGTTGGTTTTTTTCGGTCAAAGTTAGGACATTTTCCCTAAATTGGTGCTAAATTCGGTTTAAATCCATGTAATTTTACTAAATTTAGTTTAAATTCAGTTAAATTAGGCAAAATTTCATCATAAATATATGGGGTTTTTGAGCGTTTTTGGAAAAATCCATCCCCTGATCCCCCTGGATCGGCCGACCTTCTCGATCCCTGCTCTTATACAAGTTGCCCATAAGCCTAACTTTATTTTAATTATTTTTAAATTAATATTTTGATTAATGAATAAATTCTTACTTGTAATCTCTAAACATATTAAACTTTGACAATAATAAGATTATATTAAAAATTAAAATTTGACTTAAATTCAGGGATTCAGAAGGTCGGACGATCCAGGGGGGGGGGGGGGGATCAGGGTAAAAATTTTCTCAAAAATTTTGGCCAAAAACCTAGGGGAGATGAGGGGAGGGATTTTTCAAAAGAACGCTCAAAAAATCTATATATTTATGATAAAATTTTGCCTAATTTAACTTGATTTAAACTAAATTTAGTTAAATTAACTGGATGTAAACCGGATTTAGCACCAAGTTAGGGAAAATTAGCTAATTTTGGTCAAAAAACCCAAAAAATTTGCAAACGAAAAATTGTCGAAGGGGGGTACTTTTTCGCGGACCAAATGCTAGGGGGGAATAAATCCAAATATTCAGAATCAGGGGGGAAATTTTTGGCTGATCCCACCTCTTCTGACTCTCTGCTTAAATTTGATATAAATATAATAAGAATTATTTCGCCAAAAAGCAATTAAAGCAAATTTAATTAAAAATAAATGTAATTATGTTTTTTATATTAATTTTATCTAAAGCATATAGTTAAGATTCATACAGGCAAAAATATTTATTCTGTGGTTTAAATATATTTTAAACTAGACCACACTTAATATACCGTAATCATTTTATTCAATTTTTATTTTAAACTTTTGTTTAAATCATAATATTTATAATCAACTTAAATTTTAAAAAATAATTTATTATAAGTTTAATATTAGTTTTAATAATATCCAAGCTATTCTATTTTTAAAATTGAAATATTTTCAGTGTTTCAAAATTATTAAAAACTCAAAAGAGTTGTTAAATTTTTTTATTTATTTATTAAACATTTAAAAACAAGATATCTTCATAAGCCCGCAAACAGATACGCAGATTTATGTAGATATCTTGTTTTAGTATTTGTTAATAAGTAGTAAAATAAACAATTAAATATTTCGAACTTATAATAAAATACAAACATTGGTACTTTTACTTAAATGCAAAAATTTAGTTTTAGTATCGTATGATACCCGTTATACATACACAGCTAATTATTACTAATAATACTGTATTTATATTTGAATAAGTCTTACTTTGAGTAATAAATTATTAACAGTTGAGCCTACACTTCATCTCTTTCCTTACTGGGTTTAAACCATTCTCTAACCCCGTAGAAAGTGCCAGCAACGGCACTACCAACCAATACGGCTGGTAGTATCGCTGTGCCCAAAGCCACAGCACCGATAGTAACAGCACCACCAGTGACTATATTGATAACATTTTCTGCATTACGTGCGCTCTTGTACTTATCATTCAACGTTTTACTCGTCTCGTCATTAAACTTATTATTTAAATCAAAACCATATTTGTGTAAATGGTTCAAAACTAGTTCCCGAAATTTAGCATTAATTCCCGAAAAGACCTCATTGTCAGCATGCAAGTACTCGTTTGACCTATTAATTACCCGCTTATACCAGGGCTTGTTATTAAACGCTTGCTGTAAGAGCTGTCGATGTTCTTCGGCTTTGAATCTCAATTGAGATAAGTTTATATGAATTGGTTCATAAAATTTGTCGATATCTTGAGCCAAGTATTTGTCAAAATCGTAGCCATATTTCTGATTTGATTTAACTTTTCGCTGAAAATGGCGCAAAACTTTGCCTTTGATTTCGTCGTGTTTTGTCTTCAACTCGTTGTTCTTCAAGAGTTGATTACTATAGTCATCGCTAATAATTTTAATCATTTTCTTCACATATAAATCTAAACAAGACTTATATAGCTTTGAATTCTCCAAAAAGATGTCGAAATTATCACTCAATTGTTGCTCCAAATACTGACCATAGTTTATATCATCGATGCCCTTCCATCCAGCCCAGGGATTAGCCGCAAATTGTTGTATAGACTCGTCAAACTTATTCTGATGTTCCAGTTTCAGCCCTTCTTCGGTCAATTCATTTTCAACAAATTTCTCAAACAATGGCTCCATATATGAGATGTAGTTCTTCTCAATTTCAACAATTTTTTCTTTATTATATCTGTCAGAATATAAGCGCAAAGAGTTTGGAATTTGTATCATATTATTCTCATTAATCAAATCGAAAACATTGCGCAAAAATTGGCTAAACGTCTCGCCAGTCATCGGAGTGATGTCAGCCATGTTTTCCGAAGTCTTCAATCCGTCTGCGCTTCCAATGAAGTGATTTCTAAATTTTAAAATATATTCCCAATACTCGGCGCCAATGTCTTTAATATCATATATCTTAAACGATTCGTCTACTAATCCCTTCCGAAGCCGATCGGCCGGCTCTGGCATCAGAAAGCACTCAACACTTTCGAAGTTATTCTCAAACTCTTGTAAATTGATTTGTCGTTCATTAGACAAAGTCTGCATATATTTCAAACTGTCTTTCGATCCGTATTTAAACTCTTTATCGTTCCAAACGTTACTGATTAGAAGAACGAGTTTTTGGAGTTTATTGTTCGCTGTTTTAGCTGAAGTCAAATATAGTTTAAGAATTTCTTCATTGTATTCATCGAACGGATGCCTCAAATAGTATATGAAATGCGTTGACATCATCGACGACAAGACGAAGAGCTGTTGATAAATGAATTTTTCGGAATTCGGGCCCAAAATGCCCTCAACGTCGAGAATAAATGCGTTAAATAAAAGTTTTCCGGTCGACCGGTCACTCACCGGCACCGGCATTGGTGTTATCCAAACGCCTGAAGTATTGGCCCGGAATGAAGCGTTTGAAGTTTCAAATATTTTCGCAATTTTTTCAAATTTTTTCTCATTTTTATCAATAGTTTCGTAATTATTAGTCGTTTTGCTTAATTCAATATTTTTATTATTATTGTATAATAGGCTACAAAATGTCGACTTTCCTATACGAGGTTTACCGCAAAGCACCAGTACTTTAATCGGATGTTTGGCCACATTTTCGTTTAGTTTAAATATTCGGTCAATTGCTTCCCAATCGGCGATTAGTTTCGGGTTTTGGTTGTCGGTTGAGTCGACGCCGAATATCTGAACCGCATTTTCGTATTTATTTCTATTAAAACTGATGTTATTCAAAAGATTATCTTCTTCGCTTTTTGTGTTTTTCTTATCAATCTCTGTATTGATTAGAGTCGCAAACATAAGACTCATATAATACAGACTAACCCCGTATTTAAATATATTTCGCATTTTTAAAAAAGTAATCAAGTTTTTATTTGATGTTACTGTATATTAATTTCAGACTATTTTAAACAAAACGTTTTGTAGATGTTTAATTTTATTTGAAAACTTAAAATATTTATATGTAATGTATAATGAATAAAGATAAAAATTTATCAATGAGATTTTTTGAGACTTACTTAACATATAACTTATAATATGATATAAGTATTATATTTTATATATTGCACTCTATATTAGAAACTAGGTATACGTAATATAATTTCAAACACACTTACAAGTTAGTCGCGTAATCTAAATTCAGAAATACACTTCTATCAATATATAACATTCGAGCATTTTCAATTTTTGATAGTGAAACATTTAAGTGTTGCAAATATAACAATTTTCTTGTTCACGGATTAAGAGAATTTATTACTAAAAATAATTTTCTGGCTTTAAAGTTACTATAAATTGAAATATAATTGAAGCTTTTTTTATTGTTGCTTAACATGGTATAAATAATTAAAATTAATTAGTACATTTTAATTTAACTAACTAACATTTTGCTACTAATATTAATACAAAGAAAAATAATATTATGTTACAATTTTATGAATAAAAATGCCTTTTATTTAATTCAAAATGTGATAGTTTTACTTTTTTGTTTGAAAATAATGTTTTTATTTTATAGTAAAATTATAGCCAAAAACCGTACTTAACACTTCTGTGAAACCAACACAGATATATTTTATTTTTTTCAATTGTTTTAGTAATAATAACAAAATCACTTAAAACCTTGAAAAAGAAGTGTATTTTAATTGTCATAATTAAATGTATAAATGTGATAAGATGTTAAACTTAATAGTAACAAATGTCAATGTCGTTTCAATGCAATGCTCGATAGTGTTTAAACAAATTTGCTAAATATTGGGACGGTAACAATAATAAAAACAAACATTTTAAATTAATTAATCATTAACAATTGTTATAAAAATAATTTCAATTTTTTGGTAATTTTTAATTTTAAATTATAATTTTAAAACAAATTCTTTCCGTACATATTTTTTGGCAAGTGTCAAACAAAAATTTAAATTTATAATAGAAAATAATTATACTTTAATTTAATTTAAGTTAAATTTGGCTAGTTAATGTACCACTTAAACCAGTATAAAAAAGAATAATTAATGAATTTATACAAGATAAACTAATTTCTAATTAAAAATTTATAGAAATTTATTAAGTAGTAGTTTATATTTAAAAAAACAAATTTAAGCGGTACACTAACTTATTGAATTTTATTTTAATTACTTTTAGCATTAAAATTATTATTTAATCTAATTTTTTATTAAAAAATGTTTTTAATTTATACTTTACTGGCGGTAACTCAATTGTAATTTTTTTTAATCTTAGTCTAATTTAGGCTAAATTATGTTTAAAAATTATATTTATTAAAATTTGCTAAAAAATATAATTAATATGACAATATTTTACTGAATGACATAATTTTGGTTAAATTTCGTCAAATTACTAAAAACAGATAGTGTTTTAAAATTTCAATATATCAAGAAATTTCTAGGCTAATAATTAATTAAATAAATAAAGTTTTTGGTAATGTTAAAAATATTTAATCTAAATTTTAAATGTTAGCTTAATAAAATCTATTATTTAAGATAATAAAAAGCAATAGTCAAAATTTTCAGTAGGATTTCCATAGAACCAAGACGTATTTAAAATAACAGAATTTATGAATTATTTTATTGTATAAATAAAACACGTTGTTTATATTTTTGCCATTTATATCAATAAAATAAAATTATATAAATTAGTTATATTTTTGATTGTAAATATTTTTATTCTTTTATATTATAATTTATAGAAGTTTTTAATTGTATGTTTGTAATAACTATTTATTTAATTATTAATTTATATATTTATTTACTTGATCATTGAAGTTGAATTGGGTTCCCACACCTAGAAAATTTATTCAAATTGATTCATAATTTATTAAAATATAAATATATTAACAAATATATTATTATAACGAGTTTTAAATTTTTTTTATATAAAAATATAATTAAAATATTTAATAAACAATGATTAAAAATAACGTTTGGTTTATGTAAAATTTTAAATTATTTAATAATAGTAATAATTTAATTAATAGTAAGTCAGTGAAAATTAATAATGTAATGTTGAGAATCGTAATGTCGAAAATTGCAATGATAAAAATGGCAATATTGAAATTTAATTTTTGATATTACAATTCTAAACATTACTATTTTTTACTTTTTAAAAAATTTATGTTTTCTATGATTTAAAAGCATTAAAAGATCCAAATTTTGATCCAAATTTGCAGCTTTAGTGATAAACGTCTTTATAATGAAACGTTTGTAATACTTCACATTAAATATAATTCTAATAATAAAAATAATAAACATATTTTTGAAAATCTTAAGTGTGAAATAATTTTTATTTGTTAATTTGTTTTATATTTTATTATTTTTAAAATTAATTCAATAGTAAAAATGCACAATTTAATTTTACTTTATTATTGGATTAATTAACAATATTTAACAAAATAACATTTTTGTATAGAAGTTCAAATAAACAACTTTAACATGTTCAAAACATAAATTTTAAAATATTAATTTTTGTTAAAAATTAATTTTTCTAACAAACAATCTATTTTTAAACGAATTTTGCATGTGAATAATTTTGACATATTCAATTATAAAAACAATAATTGCAAAAAATAATCCAAAACATAATAAATAAAACAAATCAAATAAATTACTTATTGAAAGTACACTGAATTCAATTATTATTTTCTTATCCTTTTTGTCAAAACTTCCGATAATATTTCGATTATAATTAAGTATATCTTTTATCCATTGGCTGTATAATCCAGATTCACGCATTAGCACAATTCTAAAAAATAAGAATTTACTTTTTAAAATTTATACGTTGCAGGGTTGTTTTTATTTTCTCATGGAGAACACAATTCAACAATTAAAGCAATTATTTATTTAAATACAAAACACTTGCATTTGATTGAATTCGTTTAATATCCATTTATCCGACTCTTGTCTAACAATAACAAAATACAATTCTAAACTATCAAACGTTTCCGAGATATGCATTAAATCTATAAGTTTTTCCTCATTTGCGCTAATATTGTCTAACTTTGTTAATGTAATCATTTCAAAAATTAATGTCAACCTAGTGTGCATATAAGCTCTCGACCCATTCCTGAGCCCAGTTAGCAATTTTGCTATTACATTTTCGGCGTAATAATCACTGTATGTATCAAGTTGAGTTTTTAAATTTTTTGCCAAATCTGAGTCGCTTTGTTCCGTATAAGCAGTCAAAGGACTGTCAAATCTGACAACGGCTTTCATATGTCTTTGCTTGCTTAAGTCTTCTAATGAATCAATTTTATTTACCGGAATAGGTCTAACCATATAATCCAATAAATATTCTGTAAATTGTATGGAGAGTACAGTTGCCGATAGTAACCAAAAACTAAAAATTAATTTCTTTTTTGATTTTAAAATAAATCTCTGAAATGATTTTGAGATTAGAATTAAAAAATAATTCCAAAAATATTCGTAAAACTTATCAAAAGACAAATATTGTAGTAATGATGAAATAAATGATAAAATAAAAATTGAAATTAATATATAAATCCAAACATTAAATTGAAAACATTGAAAATAACTAAACATTGGTACAGCACCGACAGTAGTCCTGGCCACAATAGCCAGTTGCACATAATCGACAAAATACGAATGTGCAAAATTTATGCCAAATATTTTAAAATTATTAACATTTCCAATATACTGACTTGCTATTAATGGCACCAAAAAGATATCGGGTGTACTCACTAAAAATCCACTAATTAAATTTTCAGTTGTGTTTGGTACATTTCGAAATTTTATTCTATTAATACAGTTTTATATATTGCAAAAAATTTACGTAAAATTATAGAATACGTACAATGTTTTTGAAAATTTAGCAAATTCAATTATTAGCATAACAAGTGGACCACATATTTCATATAAGATTTCAAAATTGCTAGAATTATGTTCACTAGAAAAATAATAATCTGTTTTGTGATTATAGTTTAATTATCTTTTCTTAAAAATAAATTTTTAGTTTTTGTTTTAGATTCAATGTTTATTAAACAGCAATTACTGTTTAAAACAAAAAATTCGTTTTTAATAAAGCTTAGATATTTAAAAAATTAGTTAGTCACGTATGGAGTAGAGTAAGGAATTTCAGAAATATTTGGCTAAATTTTTAGAGAAATATTAATTACTTCTTATGTATGGGGGTCTTAAATTTGTTCAAAATATTTATAAAATTACCGAATAACAATTAATAATGTCTTAAACACATAATTTACATTTTTAAAAATATTAATTTTATAGTTTTAATGCCAATAATCAAGTCTGCATGTTCAAACTAGTCAAAAGCAATGTTTATGTTGCTAAAGTATATAAGTTTAAATTTTTAATTTAAAGCTACTTGACATGAAAACGCACAGGCTTTTGGGTATAATTTGATGTTATCTAAATTCTACACATTAAATTCTATCGTTTAAGATTACATGTAATTTTGCCGTAATATGTCTGAATAGGTAAAATAAAATGACAATGTGCTATGCAAATTCTTATTTTTAAAATTAAATTTTCGATATTTGATTCATACGCTACTAAAATTTTAAAATTTTGATTTAATTTTTCTTTTTATTACTTGTAAATTGTGGTGTTAATTTAAGTTAGATTGTAAATGTAGAATTATTTTAATTTATATTATTGAGATGATTTAGTTGTGTTACAATTTTATTAACAGTTTAGTAATATATAAACTTGCAAAATTTTAACTTACATAATATCAATATATGGATAAAGTGAATAAGGTTGAATATCCACTGTCGTGTTTTTTAGAATTGAATCAGAAAATTGAAAAATTTCATCTTGTTTATAAGTCATACAATGATTTGATAACATTTTTAATAAAACAAAATTTTAAATAAAACAGAAAATAAATTTTTACGCATATAATTTTTACATATGTTTAAAAAAAATAAATTCAGTTCAAGTTAAAATAATAAATATTTATTTATAAAATATATAAAATTTATTGCGAAAAATAATATGATAAATTGAATTAATTTATTCAAATATTAATTACTTTAATATATACGTATATATAAATAAAAACTCAAAATATAAATCAATAAATAAATATCAATTATTTTGCAATAATATATTAATCAATAAAATTGTTTATTTCATCAACATAGTAATTAATTGTTGTTTTGATCTAGCTTAATTAAAATCAATTTATTTGTATTATTATTAACGCAAAAAATATAAGACTTTAATTCTTCAATTCTTTTAATTTGTTTCATTTGCGCTAACTTTTTCTAACATTGAAAATGTAATTTTTATAAAAATTAATATTTATTCTACAGCAGAGAAGCGCAACATTTCATAATTCAAAAGAGTTGATTAACAATTTAACTGTTTGCTAAACATGCAAAAACAATATATCTGCATGGTCCAAAACTTGAC
>JAQFXP010001082.1:0-21826 GCA_034693685.1 Belba bartosi
TACTAAAGTATATATTAATTGAATCAGAGAGCATTTTAGATATCTATTCAATACTTCATTACAGGCTTTAAAGTAAAAACATTTTAAAATTTCTTTTCATATATTATATTAATATTAAAAGAAAATAATAAAAACTTTTCAACTGTCCCAGGGTCTATTAATGGGGGCCACAGAAAGGCCTAGTATTAATTAATAAAATATTTTATAAAACATATAAAATAGATTAAAATAAAAATTTATATGTTTTTGTGTAGTTTTAAGTGATTGTCTAATTAGCTATTTGTTTTTCTTTTTGTCAAATAAATAAATTAATGAACAAACCCCAAAATCAAAATTTATTTTTAATTTTAACAAAAACTTAATTTATATAATATTTAATTAAAATAGATTTGTAAATTAAAGTTTAATATATTTTATAAGTTGCAAACAATAATATGAAAAATCTTGTAGGTTAGCTCAATGGCCATGTCGAACTTAGCATATAGGTAGTGGGTTCAAACACCGTCCGAAATTTTTATTTTTTTATAAGTTTAATAGTGTTTTTAAAGCAATAAGACGGTCAACAAATGACTTTTACTGGTAATGTTGAATCGGTTTAGCCGCAAAGCGCCCAATTGTGTGTTTAAGAAAGTTTGATTTTTGTTGAGAATCGATAGAAAAAGAAGATTTTAAAATCATTTAAAAGCTATAAAATTGTCGTATTTGTTGTTGAATTGCGTCTCTCCATCTGAGTCTACCCCAACTCTCTAATAATCACTGCGTCGCTACACTCAAGAGGAAGTGGCAGTTATTATTACCATTGCTCACGGTGTAAGTGAAGATTCCTAACTGGGTTGAAATCTCGAGCTGTGCAGGCAGAAAACACCCTGGTGCAATTTATAAAAACAATTAAATGAAACAAATTATATTAACATTTTACTAATAAGTAATTTATATGTTATATGATAATTTTTTTAATTAATGTAAATTTTTTTAAATGTGTTACAAAATTTTAAAAATAAATTACAATATTGATAATAAAATAAAATTATTTTCAGACAATAGAAAATTATTTAATAATTTTTAGATTTTAAAACTTAATTTAATAAAGAGTTTAATCACTGATTAATAAATCAAATTTATATTAAATATAATCCATATGTGGACTATGTTTATGTATACAAACAGAAAAAAAATTAACAGCAATTTCTTTGTATTTGATTTAAAACATTTTATTTATTTTTCTGTTTATCTAATAAATCTGTAAAAATATTTATTTCTTAAATCGTTTTGTAAATATATTTTTTAGACAATCTTTTCATTTCATATCCAAATTATTCAACTTTAAAAATAAAACAAAAATTAAATTAAATACAATTTTATTTCAAAAACTTTATAAACTTTTAAATAATTACGTTCTGTTAAAGTTGTTTCCGTGACTCCAATTCTATTACTTTGTCTTTGAATGGAATATATTTTTATAAAAATATTTTGTTTTTGATTTATAAAATTAATATTCAATTTGTTTTTAATATTTTGATAATAAATATTAATTTTCTTAAACAAAATGAGACAAATGTCTGAAAACATTAAAATATTAAAACCAAACCAAAGGCTGAGAATCGATGAGTTGAGACACAAATACTCTTCGAAATACATTTTTGGGTATATTTCATAAATTGTAGTTGGGTATTTTTGTGAGTTTATATTTATATTTATTGGTTTATTGTTGTAATTATCAAAATCAAGATTTATAATGTAATACTCTCGATAACATTCAGTTTTATAATTACAAATATTTTTACAAATTTTTTTAATACTTAAATCTTGTTTATCCTCGGCAAATTTTAAATTACTGTTTATATCCGTAGCAAAATAGTAAATTGGGTAAAATGTAGTTTGCTTTATATATTTATCAATAATACATTTATATAAACATTCTTCGGTTGTTATATTTAAGCTATTATATGGCGTAAATTTATATTGAACAATTGTTTTTCTATAACTTATAAATGCTGTTGAAATTTTCTTAACATTAATTATTTTCATATTTTCAACGCTAATAAATGTATCTTTTCTATTAAATACTTCAATAAAAATAAAATCTTTTAGAATATTTCTGTTAATTTCAATATGAACAAATTTAAATTTATTATACAATTTATTCAATTCTTCATTTAATTGCGAAAATATACCAATACAATATAAATTAATATTAATAGCTTTAGTATAATTGGAAATTAATTCACAATTAATATATTTAGTATATTCATTAAAATCATTTATAATGTATTTAACAATACAATGCAGTAAAGGTGGTTTTAATGCAATAAATTGTTGTTTAATACTCATTTCATTAATTTGCTCTTTTTTATTGACTGAATAATTAAAATTATTACTATTTTTAATAAGTAAATTTTTTCTAGAACAAAAACGAATAGCCGGTAAAGATATTTCAGTTTTAAACCTAACATTAGTAGTCGTTTCGTACGAAAAGTATATTTCATTTATTTGATATAATTGATAAACACATCCAATAATACAAATAAAAATTAGTAGGTATTTATAAACAACAAAAATTTTCATTATGTTTAAAATAGAAAAATTTTTAAATCAAATTAATAATAATTATTTAAATTGATTTTATATGTTTCTATTCGAAATAATAATAAACAAAAATATTTTATCAACTATTTATTTATACATAAAAATAGATTAAATGCAAATATGTAGTGCATTGAATACAAATAATAATAACACAAATATACAAATATTAATTTAAACATTTATTTGAAAAACTAATTTTCTATACAGCTTCTAATTTTATTTTAAAAAATATTATAAATCAATAAAATTTAATTATGCAAAAATAATATTAAAACGTTTTTAATTTCAAAATTTACAATAAATATACAAGCACTAGAATTTTTATCTTTTCGTGCCATTTTGTTTAATTTTATTTAGCAACTTATAGAAATTAGCATGTGAGACTTAAGATATTTTAAAATAGAAGAGATTTTTAGAATCAAATTCAAATTATTCTGGTTTATGCAAATATATATAATTTATATTAATATATATTATAAATTCTAAAAAATTGATTTTATTTAAATATATAATTAAAAAATTTTAAATAAACTATTTTAATGTCTTAATAAAAACAAAAGAGTCAATGAATAAATTTTGACTAATTTTAAAAAATAAAGTTATAAGAAATAATGTATTTAAAAATAGAATTAATAATAAATAACTAAATTAAAAAAAGTAAATATTAATTATTTAAATTGAAAGTAAAAATTACGAGTTTAAATTAAAGCAAAAAGATAAACAGATGCTCAGTTAAACAGTAATCAAAGTTAGATCATGAGCCAGTTCATTAAGATAATTGTATTCATATTCAAATTATAATAAATAAATTATTTTTAATATAAATTATATATAAAGTGTTTTTTATATAAATCGCGTTTAGAAAAATTTTGATATCTATTAATATTTATTTATTTATTCAAAATTCAACTTTCTAAAAACATCTTCATATATGCTGTCAAAAAACAATGTCAAATGTTGCATAGATCTCATTATCTTTGATTGGTTTTAATTTAATCCTTTTAATTCTCTTAAGTAATTTTGCACTTGTTTGTGCCACTCTTCTAATTATATTAAGCCATACTTTTAAAACACACTTCTTTTTTATGATATTTTTATTTGAATATAAATAAAATTTATTCAATTGGTTAATCTGTGGAACGGTTTGCAGATTTTGTTTTGTGTTCATAATTTGCAATAAATTTAAATGCAGTTTTCTGGTAAACATCTGCTAGACACAATAAATACATTATATTCAATTAAGATAAAATTTTATTATTAAATAACAGATTACATAAAGATTATAATGTTAAACAGAATTATAAGTTTATTCTGTATTTAAACTAAATTTATTAGTATTTACTAATTAACAACATTTTATAAGATTTACCTTTTTTTAAATATATGTTTTAACACTTTTATTTATAAATAAATATACAATATTAATTTATAACTTGGCAATATAATCCATTAATATAATTTTTGAAATATATTTTATGCTTAACATGCATTAATCAGTTTACTTGTATTAGATAAATATAATAAAAATATAGTTAGGCAATATTTAAACGTACGTTTATCTGATAAATTATTAGTTTAATTTTTATATATTATTTTTATTTTTTATTTTTTATTTGAATTAATTTATCGATATTTTAATCATTTTTTTGCATTTGGTCTTCAGTTCCAAAACACACGAATCACTCAATTGTTGCGAATTTTTAGCGATTTTAAGAGTTTGTAGTTTTGGTAAACTTTGCAATGAATTCAATGCAATGTCTGTTATGTTTGCCTCAGATATAGACAAATATTGAAGTTTTGGTAAATGTTTGTTAATTGATGTGAAAAACGAGTCATTAATTAATTTGTGTTTAAATCTTACTTTAATTGACAAATGAGTTAATTGTGTTAAATCACATAACGATTGACTCAATAATTCAAACTCTTCCGGAATATATGAAACAAACTTCAAATGAGTTAATTGTTTATAATATTTATTAAATATTTTTAAAATTTCTAAAAATATTTTTGACGTAATTTTTGGAAATCTAATTGAAATTCGTTTTAATTTCTTACAGTTTATACCGATTTGTGTAATTAGGTTAAAGACTGAGTCATCGCTAATAAAATTAATACAAAAATAAATATTTAAATCAATTAATTCAAGTTTTTCGGAAATAAAATTACTTAAAACATATAAATCATTACTGTCTTTAACCAAAGTGTGAAATGTTTTTAACGTATTATTACTAAATTGAAAAAATCTTTTTAATCCCATTGCGAGAACATATTCAAACATCGAATCAATATATTCGAGATTTTCAAACAAAAGTTTATTTGTCTTCTGATTACAACAATCGGATAAATGAGTTGTAATTAATTTCTTTAAATTTGGAAACATTTCAAAAACTTTAACTTTTGTCTCATCATTATTGCCGTAAAACCCAATTGACGTTAATTGTTGTCCAAATATTTTCCCAAAATCTTTAATAGTTTCGTCTTTTATATCTTTAAAATCAAACGTAATTTCTGTTAAATTATTACAATATTTAATAATTAATTCAAATATTTGTTGATTTGTTGCGAATTCGTGAATATTGCGAATTTCAATCGATTTAATTGATTCACACTTTTTCAGTAATAATTCAATTGATGAAACATTGTTTAAATTAAAGTAATTATTATTTTCATTCAAATATTTTCGATTTAACACTAATTGGTATTGTTTTGTGTAAACACTTCTTCGCCACTGTTTGGACACACATTCAAACCTAATCTTCAGTTCAAATGAGAGATAACTTAATATTAATTCACAAAAATCATCGCCAAAGCGATCGAATGAGTCTTTACTATACTTTTCAGACATTATTATTAAATGCTATTAATAGTAAAAAATTAGCAAATATTTTAGCAATGACAATTATTTAACTAAAAACTGTAATATATAATAATTTACTTATTATTTTATTCAAAATGTACATTTTATTAATCTTTATTAAATTAGATAATAAAATATTCATTTAATTGTTTAACATTATAAACTGACAATATATTTCATTTACACAACGTTTAACACATATTTTATTTTAAAATTTAATATTTTTTTATCTTATAAAAATAAGCCAAACATAACAAAGCAAAATTAAATCTAACATAGAGACAAGATAGTACGTTAAGTTTAAAACTATTTTAAAAATTAATAACCTTGAGACACAGTAATTTCTGATAATTGATTAATAATATTTTGAGTTATCACTTCTGCGCCACGTTTTGAATAAACATTAAAATCTATCCTTGAGTTCAAATGAGAGATTAATATTAATTCACAAAAATTATCGCTAATTAAATCAAATGATTTTTTACTATACTTTTCACACATTATTAATAGTTATTAATATTGACAAATTAACAAATATTTTGCAATGTCAATTTATAAACCAAAAATTACAATATATAATAATTTACTTAATAGTTTATTTAAATTATTTACTTATTTGATTAATATTTTAAACTTAAAATATATGTTATTTCAAAATTTAATATTCTTTTTATCCTAAAAAGATAAAGTGAACATAGCAGAGCAGTATTAAAACTAACATAGGGACAAGATAGTACGTTAAGTTTAAAACTATTTTAAATAGTAACAACCTTGAAACACAGAGCTATTTCTTAAAATTACTTAATATTGTTTTATGTAACACTTCTTTGACACTTTTTGAATAAACATTTAAACCTAGCCTTGAGTTCAAATAAGAGATAACTTAATATTTATTCACAAAAATCATCGCCAAAGCTATCGAAAGTGTCTTTATTATAATTTTCAGTCCTTTTAGAACAATTTAGACTTGGAAAATGTTTAAATTTTGCCCTCAAAAATTTAATTAAAAGTTGTACTAGGTGTAAGAACTCTGCTATATAGTACAGTAGTGCAAAATGTTAATTAAAAATTTAATTACTATTTTTTAATTTTTAAACTTTGACAATTAAAATCGCTATATGTTTTAAATTTCAAAATTTTTATCACTATCTTTTACTATTTAGTTAATAAGCATAAAAGAAATATTCGCAATGTCTTATAAATGCAGATAAACTGTTTTTGTTTTGTTTAATAAACTGTTTTTAAACTTTAAAACATATCGCAACTAAGACTCTAATTAAATTTTACTAAATTAATAAATATGCAAACTTTATATTGCTAATTATAAGACATAGATGTTTTAAATAAAATAATAGTTTCAAACACGTAATCACAAGCAACTTTCAAAATTACAAGAAAGTCTTCATATACTTACTCGCGAGTCAAATTTTTCCAGGTCTAATCATTATTATCAAAAACTATTAAAATTGACAAATTAACATTTATTTAAGCAATGACAATTTTTTAACTAAAAATTACAATATATATTAATTAATTTATTATTTTTTGCAAAATGTGTGTTTTATATTATTTAATTATATTATCAATTATTTTACATTAGATAATAATATATTAACTTAATTGCTTAATATTATAAAATAACAATTTTTTAATACAAACTTTTGACAAATTTTTATTTTAAAATTTAATATTTTGTTTATATTAAGTAGATACGACAAACATAGCAGGGCAGTATTAAAACTTACATAGCGACAAAGTAGTAAGTTAATTCTAAAAAGATTTTAAATATTAACAACCTTGAAACCCATAGTTATTTTTTAAAAGTTAGTAATAGTGTTTTGGTAAACATTTTTTCACCACCTCTGTGAATAAATATTTAAACCTAATTTTAATTTTGAATGAGAGATAATTTAATATTAATTTACAAAATTATATGCAAAAGCAATTGAATGACGCTTTATCACACATTTTAGACATAATTTTAAAATTATTAATCATTTTTAATTGAAAAATATTTTAGCAATGTCAATTTTTTATTTACAAAAAACAAAATGTTTATTAAACAATAATAATTAAAAATTTTAATGTGTTTTTTAACAATAACCATTTAAATTATATATTAAATTTATAATTGATTTTTTTATATCTTGCAAATATAATTTGTTTATACGACGTTTGAAAAATATTTTATGTTTAACATGCGATAATTTGTTTATTTTATTTAAATAATATATAAGTATCGGATAGCTAACAAGCATAAATATTTAGAGATCAAACCAAAATATATTAATACTTAAATTACTTTTAAACAAAAGTACATTATATAAAATGTAAAAATATTAATATAGTTTTTGCTAAAATTTGCTTATTTAATTTAAACTAAATTAATTATAATACTCTGTATTGACTATTGAATTGATATCCAGTCATAGCAATCCCTATTCAATACTTCTGATCACAAGTGCCCTTAACATGTGGCACTAAAAAACGGTCCCTATTTTTATTGTCTGTGTTAGTGTTAACCAATAGTATTGCTTCTAATCTGCTGTTCTATACTAATCTAACAATTGGTTGATAACACTATAGTATTTGGTACTAACCTTGGCTTAACTCATGTAACCGCCAGGTTTTCCTTTGATATCAACGTTTGTATGGTTTGAATTATAGAGAGTGCAGTGAATGTTGCCCATAATTATCTGATAATAGATATTTCCTTTGAGCTGTAGTACATTTTAGTGCTAGCACTCACTGAGCCAACTGCATATTAACCAATAAGCGAACCAATCTGAACCAAATGACTCTTAGCCAATGGCATTATTCACTGAGCTCTCTATACTTCTGAACTCATTTATGAAATACAAATTACATTTAGGCTCTGCTTCGGTCTATCAGTAGTTATATATTAATTTAAAAATTAAGTTAAAGAAAAATATATAAATTATTAATAAAACAATATTATCTCCACAATTTCAATTATCCTTTTAGTGTTTCAGTTTAGGAACGGCTCAATTCAGTTATGGCCTAATGAGTTGGATATAAAGAGGCTTTCCATTAATCTTGGCGCTTGTAATTTTTAAATAACTTTTTAATAAATAAAGATAATTTAATTTTGTTAAATGTATAAAGTAATGTTACATTCACAATTTTTTGTATTAAACAAAAAATTCGAAACCGGTCACGTGATTAAAAAATAACATGTTTATTCAAAATGCACTAGTTTTTTTTAATTAAATAAATTATAACTTTTATTTTAATTGGTAATTTGTTAGGAATAAATAAGAAATTAAATGCCGAAAAAATTTTAAAATTCGACATCAGGTTCAATTTTTATCATAACTTGAAAGTTGCAGATCTCGTAAAAGATCAAAGATCATTTTCAAAAATTTTATTAAATTAAATTGAATTGTTTATAATTAGCATCTATGAGTCATTCTACACAAAGTAATTTTTTTTTATTCCAAATAGTTTTCGAGTTTTAGATTTTTAAAAATTCGACTTTAATAGAAAAACATAAATATTCAAAAATTAATTTTGACCCCGCCCCTCAAAGATAATGAGTTGAAACTTTTTATACAGTTAAATAATTGAATAAATTTATAATAATATTAAAATAATTTGAAGAAGATTTTTGCCTTATTTAAAATATTTTAATTTGTACACAATATGAACATACAGTCACTGACGAATAATATAAACCATAAACTAATGTTTGTTATTAAATCTTAACACAAAATAAAACTATAATTTTAAAACTATATTATAGCTATTAATACAATAATTTTAATAATATATATACATATATCTATATATAATGCTAAATATGTGAATTAATATAAATATTATAATAATTATGATAAAATTATAAATTATTTATAATTTTATTTTTTTAATCTTTTTTATCTATATTATAATTTGTATCAAAAAATTTTTATTTAATTTTTAGTTAATTATTAAATTTTGTATTAAAATTAAATTTTGTTTATGCTAAGGGTTTATAACAAATAATATTCTATATAATTGAAAGTTTATATAAACTTTTATTTTTGACATTGTTGTATATAACTAAGCTTAGGATCTGGAATCGAAAATGAGATAATAATGTTAGGTTAGGTAGGTTAAATTGTTTTAATTGTAATATTTTAATAATTAGATTAAATATAATGTCAAAAATATTGATAAATTTAAAAATGTCATTATTTTTGACATTAATATTTTTGATATTAACATTTTTAAATTAAAATATTAACATTTGTTTTTAAAATATAATATTAAAAAATATAGCAGTCAAAACAACTTTGCAAACACTATTATCTCATTTTCGATTCCAGATCCTAAGCTTATATATAACATAAAACGTAAGTATAATTATGAAATATTTTGAGAAATTATGTTAAACATTAGTTTATAACATTAATGGTTTATATTATTCGTCAGTGACTGCATGTTCATATTGTTTACAAATTTAAAAAATTTTAAATAATGCAAAAGTCTACTTCAAATTATTTTTAAAATTAAAATTATTTAATTATTTAACTATAAAAAAAAGTTTAAACTCATTATCGTTGAGGGGCGGGGTCTAAATTAATTTCTAAATATTTATGTGTTTCTATTAAAGTCAAATCGAAAACTATTTTGAATAAAAAAATGTTCAAAAATTACTTTGTATAGAACAACACATACATGTAGATGCTAATTATAAACAATTCAATTTAATTTAATAAAATTTTTGAAAATGCCCTTTGATCTTTTACGAGATTTGCAACTTTTAAATTATGATAAAAATTAAACCTGATTTCGGATTTTATAAATTTTTTCGGCATTTAATTTATTATTTATTCCTAACAAATTACAAATTTAAATAATTGCTCTAATTTATTTAGTTTAAAAAAACTAATACATTTTGAATATACATGTTATTTTTTAATCACGTAATCGGTTTTAAATTTTTTGTTTAGTACAAAAAATTGTGATTGTAACATTACTTTATACATTTGACAGAATTAAATTATCTTTATTCATTAAAAAATTATTCAAAAATTACGAGCGTCAAGATTAATGAAAACCCTCTTTATATGATCTGCTGTTAGTGATTAAGTAAAAAAATATTCTGAATCGAGTCCGAAGTTATGATAATAAAAATTAAAATTATTTAAAGATATAAATAAAATTATTAAACAAAAAAATGATTAAAATTTTTTAGAGTTTATAAAAATATTGAAAAACTATAGTAAAACGATTTATATGTTTAAAAATCAACTGAATGTAAATATTAAGGTAAGCATGCTAATAATTGTTTGCACTTAATATTTATTTTATATAATTTAATTGCTATTTAAATATAAATAATTGTGTGAATAATAATTATAAAATTGTAATTGTAATTACTTAAATGCTACATTTGAATGATTATTTCTCAAATGTTGTAATACATTTTGCTGTATAATTATGTTGTTTATAACATGAATTTTATTATAATTAATTTTGTTTTTTATATAAAATAATTTGACTTTTTTAAACAAAATAAAACAAACTTCTGTAAAGAGTAAAACATTAAAACCAAACCATACACTAAGAATCGATGAGATAAGACACAAATACTCTTCGAAATACATTTTTGGGTATATTTCGTATATTGTTGTCGGATATAGTGGAAAATCAATAACAACTGAATATTTATCTTTTTACTCATATCCGGTGACATCTTTTTCCATATTTACAATAAAATACTCATGGTAACATTCGGTATTATAGCTACATAATTTATGACAATATTCAATAGTAGTTAAATTTAAATAATCATTTTCAATGCCAAATTTTAAATTACTATTAATATTGTTAGTACTATAAGGATAAAAATACGACCTTGTTTGATTTAAATAATTATTAATTTCACATATACTAATACATTCTTGTTTAGTTTTATTTACAAAACACGGTTTAAAATGTGGTTTAAATTTATATTTAACTATGGTCTTTTGATATTTAAGCATAACAAATTGTGTCTTGGTAAAATTTATTGTTTGCATATTTTGATAAAAATGTTGATAAATAAAAGTTCTTCTCTCATGTAATTGAATGTATATTAAATTTTTTTCAAAAAGTGTCTGATTTTTAATAAATAATTTAACTACAAACTCAAATTTGTTGTCTAATCTAAATTTATCATTCGATTCGCCATAATTTTGAAAAAATATAGTAAAACAATATAAATATCCTTGCAAAGATTGCGTATAATTTGCAATAGTTTCACAATCAGTACCATTTTTATTATTATTCTCATCGTTTACTATTCGACAACTCATATATTGTCTTGGTATATATAAAAATGCAATTTGTTCTTTTATAGTAAAATTATCCATAATGTCTATCTTTTTATTGTTTTGTGTTAAATTATCAAAGATATCTTTTTTAACAATTATATTTTTATCAAAACAAACATTAATAGCTGGCAATAATATCTCGATTTTGAACTTAACATTAGTAGTCGTTTCGTACGAAAAGTATATTTCATTTATTTTATATAATTGATAATCACATCCAATAATACAAAACAAATTTGCAAACAATTTATAAATTATTTCAAAATTCATTATTTTTTAATTTTAATAATTTTATATTATTTAAAAAAATATTATAACAAACAATAAAACTAAAATTTTTAAATCTTTTTAATATTATTTATTTGAATAATTAATTTATCACTAGAATGTTTAATATTAATTAAAATATAATTAATTAGTAAATTGTTTTGTTTTTAATACAATATCAAACAATAAATTAAAATATATTTTGTCAACAATTTAATAATATAATACATAAAATTATTTTAACTAATAAATGGTTTTGTAATAAATACTCGAATATTATTGAGCCGTAAAAGTATTAAATAAAACTAATTATACGTAAGAATAATATTTTTGGTATTAAGAGTATTACTTTATTACAAAAACATGTAATTTATAAAAATAATCATTAAATTTAACATTTGCATTTCTATTACATAAAAAATCAATTATTTCAGGTATTTTACTGCTGATTCATATCAGCACATGACTCGAAAATATTTTTCTGGGATTTTTTCTCAACACAACTGAATTGAGTATAAATTAAATTTTACTTTTAATAATTAGTATCAATATATCTCAATTAGTGTATCGCAATCTATACAATTATAATATTTAAATAATGCCTCAAAGATACTCAATCAAAGAGCGTGTTGAGTTAATTAAACTAAAATATAGTAGATTAAGTTATTGAATTTAAAAGTAGATGTAGAAAATGAATTGCACTTAATGGTGAACAGATTACTGAATAATTTTTAAAAATTTTGTAACATTTATGCTTAATTTTATTTTTTAATAAATTGAATTTTCAAAAATAAAAATTTTTCCGGAAAATTATTTTGCTGCTAATGTATATATTACTCAGCAGAAAACTGTTTGAAATAATCTTTAATGCAAATACAACTGCTAACAGACTGTTTCCATATTTACCTAAATTCCCTATATATATATATATTGAAAACTTTATATAATAGTCTAAATCTTATTATAAGTCAGAGTTAGCTCAACATTGTCAAAAACATCTAAAGTTATTTCTATGTAAGAAATTATAAACATTTAGTATAACTTATATATTAATAATATTTAATTAGTAAAACATTATTTAAAATTTAATAATATAAATTGTATTAAAATAAATTGTAATTACAATAAATATAAAAATTTAATTAAACGTATAAATTATTTGTATGGATGAGACAATTTCTTATTTTCAATCTCGTTTGTGATTCAACAGCAATTTCGACTATAAATTACAACCAAAATTAAAAGTCTGATTTTTTAATTTTGTCGAATTTAGTCAATTATAAATTTTTTCTAAATCACAAATATTTGAACAATATAAATTTTTATCTAAAAACAACAATTTATAATAATATATAATAGTTTATTAATTTAAATTATATTTTCCATTAACTGTTGTTTCAGTGTATTGAGTCGATAGCCATTGATAACAACCCCTATTTAGACGTCAATACCTCTAATATCAGGAATCGAGAAGAGGGGGAATCAGGCAAAAATCCCCCCTCTGTTTTTAAAAATTTGGATTTATCCCTCTCCTAGAATTTGGTTTGAGAAAAGGTACCACCCTCGACGTTTTGCCGGCCGCCGAAGGCGGCCGGCAAATTTTTTGGGTTTTTTGCCCAAAATTAGAAAATTTCCCCTAAATTGGTGCTAAATCCAGTTTAAATCCAGTTAATTTAACTAAATTTAGTTAAAATCCGGTTTAAATCCAGTTAAATTGGGGAAAATTTCATCATAAATATATGGGTTTTTTGAGCGTTTTTGGAAAAATCCCCTCCCCGATCTCCTCCTAGGTTTTTGGTCAAAATTTTGAGAAAAATCCTTCCCCTGATCCCCCCCTGAATCGGCCGACCTTCTCGATCCCTGCTCTAATATCAACGTTCGTATGGTTTGAGTTACGTCTGAACCCATGAATATCACTTTGAATACATATTACAAGCATTTGCTAAAAAGGCGTTTATTTTTCAGACTTTATAGAAATCCGATAAAAATTGAGTAAAATTTTACAATTTTTAACTCGAAATTAAACCTAAATTATAAATACAGTTTTTACTCACTATATGTACAGAACATATAGTATAAATAATTACACAAATAATAAGTTTACAAAATAGATAGCGATATGTTATCCGTTATACTATAATAATGTCAGCGCGTACTTTAAATTTTGTATTTAATTAAAAGATAAAAAACAAATAATTAAATTAAAAATTAATTTTTAAATAAATTTTTATTAATGACTAAATTTTGCAAATTTATTATTTAAGTGTTGTTAAAAATTTTTGATTAAAATGAATTTAAATTTAATTATTTTTTTTAACAAATTATTATATATTAATTTAAAAAATAAGTTAAATAAAAATATATAAATTATTAATAAAACAATATTTTCTCCACAATTTCAGTCATCCCTTCAGTATCTTTGGTTAGGAACGGCTCAATTTATAAGACCTAATGAGTTGGATATTTATGATCTGCTATTAGTGATTGAGTAAAAAAATATTGTGAAACGAGTCCGAAGTTATGATAATTAAAATTAGCTAAATATCTAATATAATTATTAAATAAACAAATAATTAACATTTTTCGAATATGTAAAAGCAATTGAAATACTATATGTTTAAAAATCATCTGTATGTAAATATTAAGGTAAGCATACTAATATTAATAATTACACTTTTATTGTCACAAGTCACATATTAATTAAAGATTTTAAGTTTTATTAAAATATGTTTAATTTTAAAATTATAATAAATTGCGATTAAAAGTAAGTTAAAAATTTTAATATTTCTGCATTAAATATTAATTTTACATAATTTAATTGCTATTTATATACAAATAATTGTGCGAATAATAATTATAAAATTGTAATTGTATTAATATTTATTTAAATGCTATATTTTAATACCTATTTCTCAAATGTTGTATTACATTTTGCTGTATAATAATTTGATTTATAACATGAATTTTATTATGATTAATTTTGTTTTTTATATAAAATAATTTAACTTTCTTAAACAAAATAAAACAAATTTCGGTAAAAAGTAAAACATTAAAACCAAACCATAGACTGAGAATCGATGAAATGAGACACAAATACTCTTCGAAATACATTTTTGAGTATATTTCGTATATTGTTGTCGGATATACTGGAAAATCAATAACAACTGAATATTTATCTTTTTCCTCATATCCGGTAACTTATTTTTTCATGTTAACAATAAAATACTCATGATAAAATTCGGTATTATAGCTACATAATTTATGACAATATTCAATAGTAGTTAAATTTAAATAATCATTTTCAATGCCAAATTTTAAATTACTATCAATATTGTTAGTACTATAAGGATAAAAATACGATTGTTTGATTTTTAAAATCATTATTTTTACATATACAGACCATGTAACAATTTTTTAAACGATTTTGAACATGTTTTATATAAAATCTATTTTATTTTTACAAATAAATATTTCTGAAAAATGTAGATTAGTTTATAATCTTTATATTAAGATATTTTTTAATAAGGAAAACATTTATCAAATGATATTATTTTTATTGCGAAAAGATGAATACATAAAATCTCTTTTCAGTAAATAAATTTACTAAAAGCTATTAAAATTTTTAAAATAATTTTTTATTTAATCAAAATTAATTATAATTAAATTGCTGGTACTATTTAAAAAATATATAATTCAAAAAGTTTTGTAAAAATGTCTATTTATTTACTTATATTTAAAATATTCTGAGAGCATAAGCAGTCTTTTTTACACAAAAATTTAGTTTGATATGCTATATTTTTTAATTACGATTGTGGTATTTAATTAGTTGATTTAATTGTAAAATTAAAGATAATATCAAAAACAATGTTTAAACTACAAATCAAACACTTAATCAACTACAAAAAGCAAATATTTAGCGCCGCGAGAAGTTTACATGTACGCGATTTATGTAAAAAGCAACTAAAATATGGCCATTGGAAAGCAATTTTTAGATATATATAAAATATAGCACAAAAATTAATATAAAAAATTGTAATAATGAAATTTTTGGTTTTAAACTTTAGCTAAGATATCAGGCTAATATACTTAGCACTTAAAACAACTAAATTTAATTTAGTTTAATTATTATCTAAATTTAAAGTTGTTTTATTTTTGCTGAACCAACCTGTATTGATACATTTTTGTTTAGTTTTATTTACAAAACACGGTTTGAAATGTGGTTTGAATTTATATTTAACTATTGTTTTTTGAAATTTAAGCATAACAAATTGTGTCTTGGTAAAATTTATTGTTTGCATATTTTGATAAAAATGTTGATAAATAAAAGTTATTCTATTATGTAATTGAATGTATATTAAATTTTTTTCAAAAAGTGTCTGATTTTTAATAAATAATTTAACAACAAAATCAAATTTGTTGTCTAATTTATATTTGTCATTTAATTCGCCATAATATTGAAAAAATATAGTAAAACAATATAAATATCCTTGCAAAGATTGCGTATAATTTGCAATAGTTTCACAATCCGTACCATTTCTATTATTATTTTCATCATTTACTATTCGACAACTCATATATTGCCTTGGTATATATAAAAATTCAATTTGTTCTTTTATTGTAAAATTATCTATATAATCGAAAACGTCTATCTTTTTATTGTTTTGTGTTAATTTAGCCAAGATATCTTTTTTAAAAATTATATTTTTATTAAAACAGACAGTAATAGCCGGCACTTATATATCGGTTTCAAACCTAACATTAGTAGTCGTTTCGTACGAAAAGTATATTTCATTTATTTTATATAATTGATAAACACATCCAATAATACAATAAAAATTTGCAAACAATTTATATATTGTTTCAAAATTCATTATTTTATAATTTAAAAATACTTTATTTATAAAAAATATTATAGCAAACAATAAAACTTAAATTTTTAAATTTTCTTTAATACTATTTAAAAGAATAATTATTTTATCTTCAGAATGTTTAATACTAAGTAATACAATAGCAAACAATAAATTAAAATAAATTTGGTTAACAATTTAATAATACGTAAAATATTTTAACTAATAATATGTTTTGTAATAAATACTCAAATATTATTTAAAGTTAAAAATATTGAAGAAAGCTAATTATAAGCTTTGGGGATAAAAATATTGAAATTTTAAATGACGTAATTGATTAACTAAATTAATTGATTTTTTATAAATTTTTGTTTTGATTTAAAAGAGTATTTATTATTGATTTAATTTCTGCAATCAATTAAATTTTGCAATAATTAGCAAAAAAAATATCGGTATCTAAATAACTCGAAGTCAAAAAATGTTTTGGCATTTTTATACTATTTTAAATAAATTAATAATTAATAAAAAAAAATTTAATTAAAAATTATAAGCCTAATTATTTTATTAATATTTTTAAACAAACCAATATTATTTAGTGTTTAATTTGTAAAATAATTTTAATTTTAATTTTAACCAGGCAAATTTTGGTAAATTTTTTTAACAATATAAAATATAATTATTTTGGAATTCTTTAAATTCAAAAATTAATTTTTTTTATAATTTTAAAAATTAAAAAAAAATTACTTAAAAAATAAGCTTAATTAGTTATTTAAGAATATTTTTTATAAAATAAAATTAAACATGTTATATTTTGTTGCAAAAAATGCTTTTATTGAACATAAGTATATCGATAGTTTTGCAAAAGATTAAAATTCATTTAATGCCAAAGTGTATAAACTCGCTATTTATGCCGCAAATAAAATCAATAAAAAATATTTTGAACTTATTTATGACAATAAATATAATGAAATAAATAACCAACAGAAACATTTTAAAAATAATTAAATTAATTTGAATAATTAGTCGAAAATGTTAATAAAATATGTGCCAAATCCTAATGAGAGGACTCAGGACAAAGATTGATTCCACGGCGGACAGGGGTGTCTGATTTTTTCTTAATTAGCAATTATTTAATCATCAATAAGTAGTCAATAGTGAATAAAAATTTTGTTTAATTTGATTAGTTGTAAATTAATTTAAAATAATTTTTAAAAATTTCAACCTTTTTCTCCCCAAAGCTTACGTAAAAATAATATTTTTCATATTATTAGTATTACGTTATTCAAAAAACATATTATTAATAAAAAAAATCATTAAATTTAACATTTGCATTTTTATTATATAAAAAATCAATTAATTTTACATGTTTATTATTTACATTAATAGTTATGTTAATATTGGTCAATAAATTATTAATTATATTATTTAAATTTTGAAATAATAATTTGCAATATATTTATAATGTGTTATTTTATACCAAATAAAATTAATTCAATCTAACAAAATATCAGTTAAACAATTAAGTTCCTTAGACTAGCAAAACTCAATATCAATCTTAAAACTTTACAGAACACAATTGATAAACATTTAAAAATTTATTATGTTAAATTTTTATTATATAATTTGATAATTTTTTTAAAAAAATAAATACATTCTAATCCGCTTATAACGAACAACTCGGTTCTGCTAAATCTGTATTAAACTATAGGTTTAAAGCAAATATTCTTGACAATATTAAAATTTAATGTTTAAAGATTTAATTGAAAATAATTTTTTTAAATTATAACCCATTTATTTTTTGAAAGTTGTGTTTTAAAAAAATTGGTAGATATTGTTAAACAGAATTTTGTAAAATAATTATATTATAAATAAGTTTTGAAAATAATAATTTAATTTAGGCTAATTTATTAATATGTATATAAAATTAATTACTTTATTAATTAATTAATTACTTAACATTATTTAAGTAATTAGTGTCACTATTTATAGTTTGAGTTTATCAAATCTTATAAGAACATGTCCCTAAGGGCTTTAAATTAAATTTTGGAAAATTATCTATTTCACCTTATAAACACATTCTTAACTGTGAGGGATTACGGTAAATAAAAAAGTTTTGATTAAACTTTTGACTAGTTATTTTAGTCAAAACTGGGTGTCGTGCTACCTAGGTAGTACGCCACCTTCTCTAACAAACTGAGATAACACGCCATGGCGTCTAAAGTTAGAGATTACGGTATATATATTTATTTTGTAGCATAACTATTCGTTATATAGCGAGTTCGTTATAAGTGAGATGGACTGTGATAAAATATTATTTTTTTAATTAAACTATATTTTTAAATAAAAGTAATTATTAAGTTTATAATGAATATAAACACAACTAAAATACATATATATTTAAACACTATTTAATTATTATAAAATTATTTAATACAATATTTGAATCAATAAATTGATTAATAATAAAAAATTATATTAAACTTAAGACATATGTAGATCGAGTGTATGGATGCAAACAGAAGAACATTTTGTTTTCCAACAAAACCTCTGATATTGAAGAGTTTATACGATTGACGTCGTCTGGGCTTTGATATATTTCACGCAATTTTTTATTATTTATAGTAAATTAAAATAAATTTAAATTAAAAAATTTCCATTAAATTAATTATTAAATTAAAACTGTTTACAAATTATTTAATTTTGTTTATCCATTAAACCCGTTATAACACTCATCTTTCACATAGTTTCGTAAATAGTTTTTGAAATTTATGTAAAGTTTTTAATAGATATACGAATTATTCAACTTTTACGAAAATAAAAAAATTAATTTAAGTATAATTTATTAAATAAAATATAAATAAAATTTTAATACTTTCTGTTAACGTTGTTTTTATGACTTCAATTCTATTACTTTGTCGTTGTGTTAAATTCATTTTTATAAATATGTTATTATTATTATAATTTTGATTTATATTAATTATATTAAACTTGTTTTTAATAATTTGATAAAAATTAATAATTTTTTTAAACAAAATGAGACAAATGTCTGAAAACATTAGAATAGAAAAACCAAACCATAAGCTGAGAATCGATGAGTTGAGACACAAATACTCTTCGAAATACATTTTTGGGTATATTTCATAAATTGTAGCTGGGTATTTTGGAGAGTTTAGTATTATATTAATAAAATTTTGTTTAGAATTTTTTAATTCATAATTAACAATATAATATTCTCTCTGCAATTCTTTTTTATTATTACACAATTTATTACAAATTTTAATAATTTTATCATTTTTATTAAAAAAGCCAAATTCTAATATACTATTTGTATTAGAAATAAAATAATTATTTGGGTATATATTAAATTGTTTAATATATGGATCATTTATACATTGAGAGGAACATTGTTCTTTTGTAATATTTAAACTATTAAATGGCTTAAATTTATATTGGACAATTGTTTTTCTATAACTCATTTTAATATCTGAAATTTTATCAATAAAATATTCTTTCATATTTTCAAATTTAATAAATGAATTTTTTCTATTAAGTATTTCAATATGTATATAATTTGCAGTTTTTTTCTTAAAATAAATATGTACATAATCAAATTTATTATATAATTTATCAGATTGTTTATCTAATTGCGAAAATATATCAATACAGTAGAATTCAAAACTAATAGATTTAGTATAATTTGCAATTGATTCACAATTTATATAATTTAATTTATTTTTAACTAAAGTACATTTATATAAGGGTGTGTTTAATATTTGAAATTGTTGTTTAATACTTAATTCATTTATTTGCCAGTTTTTGTATTTTGAATGATTCAAAATATTACCAAGTGAATCAATTTTAATAAGAGAAAGTTTTTTTAAACAAATACGAATAGCCGGCAATGATATATCGGTTTCTAATCTTACATTAGTAGTCGTTTCGTACGAAAAGTATATTTCATTTATTTTATATAATTGATAAACACATCCAATAATACTAATAATTATTAGTAAATATTTATATAAAATTAAGATTTTCATTATTTTAATTAATTTAAAATTTTTTAAATATTTATAAAAACTATGTAACAAATTTTTCAAATATTTAATATTATTTAATTAAAAAATTTATATTTTATATGTTTTGAAATAATTTATTAATAATAATTTGTATTTGATACAATTGCAAACAATAACATTTTATCAAAATTTGTAAATAATTTAATTATCTGTAAAAATATATTAAATGCAAATATGTTATGCATATAAGACAAATATAATCTGATTGAAAAAATTAATCAATAAAACAAATTACTTTTAAAACTAGTATCTTAGAATATTATTTATCTTATTTTATTTGAATATATTATAAAATATTATTAAAATTTTTATTTAAATAAATTCAAAATAAAATAAATTTTATATTTATAAAATTAATAAATTCAACATGCACAAAAAACTTTGAACAAAAAGTTTTGAATATAAATTTAGAATTAACAATAAATATTTTAAATTATTAAATACAATTTGAGTATAGATATAAAAATTACTATTAATTTTGAAACAAATTTGATATAACAAAATAACAAATTTTACATTTTGTCAATAAATAAACAAAAATAACATTTTTAACAATAAATTAAACTTTAAATAATTAACAATTAAATAATATATTTGAGTCAAAATTACTAAATTTCAAACTACTCAAGACTTAGTATTTCAATTAATTATAAATCTATTTATTTATTAACCCGTTCAAAGTGTGTCATTTATCCGATTATTTAGGAACTATTGTCCTTTATTTGTTGCCACTTTGGGATGAGCTATGTCTGCCTCTTTGGGTTCAAAACTAATTTTTATTACTATTACTATTACGATTACTATTACTATTACTATTACTATTACTATTACTATTACTATTACTATTACTATTACTATTACTATTACTAT
>JAQFXP010001083.1:0-21823 GCA_034693685.1 Belba bartosi
ATCAAGTTTATTTCAAAACGTAATGCTTTGAAGTACTAATTTGGCTCCGAGAGCCACTTTCGAGCTCTTCTAGTCTAAACTAGTCTAACATTGAGAGCGAGACCACAAAAATCAATGGCGACTGTAATCGATGGCAAACATGTGGACGCAATCGGTCCAAACATTCAGACATCGGGTTTGGATTCGGAGCAGACGTCGACTCAAAGAGTGGTTAAATTGAGTTTTTGTGACAGAATTCGGCGATTCCTGTATTCGAAGCAAGAATTCGAGGCATATCTGATCCAAAAGAAGCGGAAACGCGACCGAAGAGCTCATACATAGGATATACGCCATTTGAACCAATGTTTTGATAATTGTATTCAAATTTGATTTAAACAAAATTAGTTTCAATTATATAACGACTGAAATATTTTTGCCACAAATTGTAGTTTACTTTCACTTCACTTAACACTTCGTTTGAATTTGATTTCTATTTCGAAATTAAACTACTTTTGAATTAACAGTAAATTTATTTTTTAATTTTATGTATATAAAACTCAAAACTCAATCCGTAATTGAAAATGTGTTTAAAACTTAATTAAAATATTTGTTGTTTACTCTTTTCAAACTTTCAATAAAAAATATTAATTAAAATAATTTGGTTTTAAATTCAATTTTTCTTTTGTATATATTTAGCATTAATTAAATGTTTAATTAACAGCAATTAAGCATTTTATAATTCAAAACCTCCTTGGCTAATTCGAAATTTTTATAAATTTAATTTCGACATAAATATTTAAATGGTATAATTCAATTTAGTGTTTACAGAATCAATAATTAATAATAAGTATTAATATTTATATATAATTTAGTAAAATATCGATTGAATTTCGAACAGAAATTCCAAACCAAATACCCAAAAGTCCGCCAAAATTAGACACAAATGATATGAAAGTCATTTCTGGCATCTCTTCAATCATCTGATCCCACATTCTGTTGTGTTTTATAACTATTTTTGCGGTTTTTAATCCATTTTTTATTTTTGTTTTAATATTAAATTCATAAATACTTTCCAAACAATTATTTTGACACAAATTGTTGCAAAACTGTTTGAATTTGGCATAAAAATTATCGAAACATTTTGAGTTTATTTGGTTAAAAATTGAACAATTATTTTGTTGAAAATTATTTTTAAAATAATATTTTCGATAAAATATATTTAACATTTTAATCGGACATGTTAAATTACAAGTTGTCATTGTATATTTAATAATACAATTGTTGATACAATCAGTTCTCGTATTTATATGGCTATAGCTGTCGTCCGAATCATAATTACCACAATTTGTCTCATAATTAGGTAATAGTTTTGTTTGAATTACATTAAAGTCTATTTTAGTATTAAAGCCCATTATTATATCTTTAAAATGTATCTGGTTTAATTCTGGCATATTGTTTGATGAATGAATTGATAGAAATAGCATGTTGACTTTATTATTATATTCATCATCCCAATACATATCGTATGGAAACCACTGGTCATTGTGTTGTAAATTAATTTGTATTTCATTTAAATTAATAAATTCTTTTCTCCAATTTTTATCCAAATCACTGAAAAATGTTAAACATTTTCTATAATAAGGTATATCCAAAACAATCGATTCAATTGGTTTGTAGTCATAGTAAGTGTTATTCGCGTCAATCAGTCGGACATAAGAACTGCTATTTTCCGAAAACGGATTAAAACTCATGTTTTCAAACAAATCAATAAATGAATTATTCCAATAATTTTTTACATATTTTACCAAAAAATTATAATAATTTTTATAATATAAAGGATTATTTTTGTCGTTTAATTTTTTAAATTTATATTTTATTTTCGGATATTTTAGTTCAATTTTATCAATTGATAAAAATTGTGGAAAACATATCGAAATCGAAGGGATTTTAATGTATTTTATTTTCTCGAATCTAATTGTCGTAATCGTGCGACCGCTAAGATGTACAGACATTAAGAGTAAGGTTTGGTATAATAAACCAGAAATGCAGACAAATATTGAAAGCGATTTTAATATTATAATAAATTTTTTATTATTTAAAATTCTATTAAATATATTATTGCAAAACTCGATAAAATAGTTCAATACAACCAAAACAGACAATTCTAACCACAGACCTGATATACCACAAAATTCGGAAAAAAATACTATAAATTCCAATTCGGGTCTGTATTCAAGTGTATAATCAGGCTTACTGTCATGCTCAATCAATATTTCTAAGCGATACCAGTCTAATTTATTTATCAATTTATAGTTATAAGTTATTTCTAAACAATTCTTTTGACAAATATTTTCACATTTTTGACTTATTTGCAAATAAATAAATTTTATTTTATTCAATGAATTCAATTCCGAACAAAATTTCAATTTTTTGAATTTAATATAATTTTGTTTATTATATAAAATATATGTATAATTAGGAATACAATCTAATTTGTATTCAATTGTTATTTTATCAATAATACAATTGTGGATACAATCAGTTCTGGTATTGATGTGACTATAGCTGTCGTCCGAATCATAATTACGACAATTGGTCTCATAATTGGGTAACAATAGTCGACTCTGTCTTTCATTAAATGCAATTTTTAATCTTCTATTATATTCGGTTCGAAAATAATTGACTTTATTTGAAAAATCGGGTAAATTATTGAATGAATGAATTGAAACAAATAATTTGTTTTTATATGAACTTAACGGAAACCACAAATTCTTTTCGAATTGCATATAAAATAATTTAAATTGATTATTTATTATATTGTTTTTATTTTTAATAAAAATAAATGTAAAACATTTTCTTAATTTATTTCTAATAAAATATATTCTTTCAATAACTTTACTTGGTGAAATTATATTAAATTTATTAATTTTTATTGCAAAATAAAATTGATGTTTTGTGTCAATAATTATATTATTAAGTAATTCATTATTTGTTAAATTATTTTTCAATTCTATTTTAGTAAACGGTTTATAATATTTAATAAAAATAACTTTAGTTTTATTATAATAATCAAATTCCGACAAAAGAGATACAGTATTTCGATATTCTTCGTATAGATTCTGATATTTCGGATACAGTTTCGCGTATTTATTCATAGCTATAGTTGTGGGCAAACAGACTGTAATCGCAGGTATTGTCGGATCTTTCAATCTTTCAATCTTTGTGTTGACTATAGTTTTTCCGCTCATATACTTCGACATCAAATCCGACGATTGATATAAGAGTCCACTTAATGTCAATATTATAATTGATATTTGCATTAATTTAGTTTTCATTTTAATTTAAATACTAAGTTTTTATTTAATTTTTTTTAAATATTAATATTATTTCTAATATACTGTAAGTGCATTAAAACACAATATTTATTACTGAAACAAATACAAATTGCATGTTACATTTATTAAAAATATTATTTATTTATTATTGTATTTATTATTGTTTATTATAATATTAAAATGTTTAAATAATCTGAAAATATGAATTTGTATAGTAAGATAGTTTAAATTTATTATTTATTTAAATTAGATTTTATACATAATATTATTATTAATAAAATATTGATTTACATTTAAAATTTAATTAACTTTATGTGAAGAAATTTATGAGAAAATATTACTAATCAATATCTATTATAAAATAAATTATATATAAAAACAAATTATTTATTTATATTTAAATAATTAATGTTTAATATTTACATTTCTTATCAAGGTATTCTTTTTTGTATTTATTAATCATTTCTTATCAAGGTTATTTAGCAAAATTATATTTTATACAAAAATTAACGATTTAAACCATTTAAAAATAAAATAATTATAAATATAGACTGCAATAGAAATAGTTAAAAATTTAATTGTATAATTTATTATTAATTTATTCATATTAAATATTAATTAATTTTAAGTTTTTTTACAATTGATATATAATACGACAATTTGAGCACCAGGATAAAATTTTTATTATTTAAATTAAATGAATATCAATTGCATTAAATAAAAAAAATGATGAATTAATGATATTTGCATATTCAACATTATCATATTTAAGCGGGCAAGAAAGCTCAGTGGCAATGGGTGCTATCCTGTGCTTACGTCTAACGTAGGCAACTGCTAGTGGTTTAAAATCCCGCATTGGGCTAATCATTCTTTCTGAGTTTGATAAAGCTTTTAGGGTTACAAGTTAACCACGGGCTGGTTACCAAGGACCGTTTATTGGTATTGATAGTGTACAAGCGGGTCAGCCACAAACTACGTATACGGAGCGTTTATGTTTTTATAAAAGCAATATAAAAGATAAGAAATCAAATTGTTTGTTAACTATTATACCGTTTGCTAAACATGCAAAAACAATTAATCTGCAATGGCCCCTGGGGGTTACCGGAAGTCATTGCAGATTAATTGTTTTTGTATGCTTAACAAATGGTATAAAAGTTAACAAACATTTTGATTTTTTTTCTTTTATACGGCTCTGGACATTACTAATAAACAGATTTGTTCATTTATATATTTTTATCTAGTTAAAAGCAGCGTACTAAATGAAAAGAATACTCTAAGACATGTGTCAAGTTAACTTGCATTCACATATAAAGTGTAAAATTGAGACAATTTTGTTTACATTTTTATAATTTTAATTTGTAAAGTTAAAAGATGCATAAAAAGATTAATATATACTGCTTTATTATATTAATCACTTACTCATATTAATTTGTAACTAAAGTTATATTTATTTGTACGACACAACTGTCAAACTTTGATAGATAACTTATACCAACACTAATGTTTGTTTATGTGTCCTATTAGGACACATGTGGACAGATCTATTCATTAGTAATGTTTTCAATAAAAGGTTTGCGAGCCTTGAGTTGACCACTCAGGTTATCAACGTGTTAGTTTTTCCATTAGCAATAAATCATTAATAATTTATTGATTCAACAGATTCAACCTGAATCTCGTTTAAGGTTCATAGTTTAAAATATTTTTTACTTACTATAACTAATTTGTATTTAGTTTAAGTGTATTTAGTCTCTGATTCGTAATCTATTGATATAATTGACTTATTTTTGAAAGTTTTTTCTCATTTTATTACTTTTGAAATAGAGAGCACTTCTTAATACTTCTATAAGAAAGCAATCGTTTATTTGAATTAAATTTTTGTTTAAATACATAATATCATCGAAAATGTCTTCAGTTGCAATCGAATACCACTTCTTCGCTCTATTCTCTCAAATACCACTCGTAAACTCAGCGCTAATTATCGGTTCTAACCTCTACGACAATCTCAAGAAATACAATCCGTTTTTGTCGAAAACGCTTTCAACGACTGAACAAATAGTGGTTTATATAGCGAACACTCCATCGGTGCTCAGAATGACTCATAGACTGGAAAAGCCATTGGTTTTTGTGGACAACTGCGCCTGTGGTGGCCTTCAGTTGCTCGAACAGAAGTACCCGTCCATTCGTATGGCACCCGACCACTTGAAGGAGGAAGCCTTCCATCAAATGATGGTCTTGAAGGGTATCGGCGCTAAAAAACTGGATCAAGTGATGCATGAGATTTGTCGCAAACGAAGACATGGAATGGAAAAGATGTTCGTCTTATTGGAGGCACTCCTCGACAGTAGAGCTTCGGTTTATTTGGATATAATTGAGAAAACAGTTGACGACTACTTACCCGCTCTCGAAGCCGATGACCAAACGGGTGACCAGATTGCGGCCAAAGAACAGAAGATGTTTAAGCGTTTGGCAGTCCTTCCCTATACGGTTCAGGAGAGACTCGCCCAGAGATACAATCAAATGGCGTTTAGTATTACTTATACCGAAAACTAATTCTTAATTTCTATTAATGTTTTACATTTGTTTGAATTTAACCCAATTTTGTATTTGATTTTTGTTTAAACTTTTTAAAAGATATCTTATATTATATAACTAATTCCAAATTAAGCATGTTTGATTGTTATCAAAGTTTATAAACCAGAATAAAATTTTAACTAAACTTAAAATATAATAAAATGTATAAATTGGCAATTTTCCCTTGCTAACAATTAATATAACTAATTTAAAATAAAAATTTTAGACTAAACTTGAATCTATCAAGGTATATACTGTTGATATGATATAGACTTATTTATGCAAGTTTATTAATTTTGCTATTTCATTACTATTAGTATTGTTTGCCAAGTATAATTATCAAATAAGTTATTTGAAATAACCAATTATTTATCAGTTATAAACAGTAACTTTGGTTTTCGATCCAAAATAGCGATATCCTCCCAATTACACCCCCGGTACAATCTTAACTTAAAACAAATCATAGCTTTTTGATAAGCGTTTGTAAAAATAACAGATAAACTTTTAGAAATTAGTTTGTGTTAAAAAATAAACTATGAATCAAATTGAGTTAAGATGTTTAAGAGGGAGTATATTGAAATTTTGGATCGAAAAACAAAGTCTCTGGTTATAACTTATAAAACAAAACTACGATATAAATGTTGTATTTGTTTAACGGAAACAATTACCAAGCATCATTTTATATTAATAATACTGTACATTTCCTTAAATTATTTAAAACGAAGTTACAAATGATCAACAAATGACGTGTATTTAACTATTAATACACAAACATTAGTGCACATTAATAAGTGGGTGTAATGAGTAATTTTATTTGTAATAAAGGAAAGAGAGATAAAAATTGTTTTAAAAGAGTGAGCAATAAAACGAATCAAACGTAACGTCTTATATGAGAGAAATTCATTAAAAACTAACTCAATAATGACGTCATATTTAATGTTTTGTTTACAATAATCAGCAAATATTACGCTAATATCGTATATACAATACGATTCGTATTATACGATATTAATTGCAATTCATATTTACATTGAGTGAACGTAAACTGGATTTTAAGTCTATTTTACGTTATGTAAACTTATATTTAAATTAGTTTAAATCATAATTAAATTCAATATTTCTTACATTTATTTTAAATATTTACTTAATTATTTTTAAAACAAATTATTATATTTATAATTAAATTACAAAAATGTTGGAAATGAACGCAAATATCACTGAATTAGACAATAATAGTGAGACTAATGAGAAAAGAGTTAAGAAATTAATGACAATTAATAAGACAACTGAAGAGGAAGTGATGAAACGACTGGAATCGGTGTCGGAAGTGTGGCCAGAGTTCAACACTCGGATCGACTCATTGGACGACTATTTTCTATATAATCTGTTTTCGTATTTTGGAGTCAAAGAGAAACTGTCGATCGAAAGGGTCTGCAAGAGATGGCAGACAATAGTGAGACAACAATTGGACAAACAGTTAGGTTTGGGCACCACTTGGACTTCAGACGAAGACACCAATTGTTTGGACGCACAGCGCGACCACTGCGTGACCGGCGGCGACATTCGGGCCGCCATTCCTATGGCCAACGGCTGGTTCTACGATCTAACCGATCGAAAGGCGTTAAACAATTTGTCAGTTATTTCACAGAAGTGTTCGAATGTTAAATGTCTTCACATAAGTCACTCAATCATTGATTCGTCAGCTTTTGAACGATTGGTTGAATTATTTCCTGACTTAGAGTGTATTCATCTCAAGAGTAAGTGTTTTGGGTTTTAATTAAAATATTTTTTAACGAATATTTGTATTGAAATGTGAGTAAAGTTTGTTTAATGTTTGCTTTGGATTGCATTTCAGGCAATATATTGAAAGCAGTTATCGATGAAAGTGATGCCAAGACTGTTAACGAAGAGTGGAATTTAATTGGAAAGGCTTTGGGACCCGTTATCAGACACCTGTCCGTTGATCCGCACTATGAGTTTCGAATGAATGAAAATCAGATGAAAAACCTTATCCAACACTTCCGATGCATTGAAGAGTTTCGCGTCGGAACTCATTTCGATCGGGAAGTCGTCGGAAAGTTTTTGACTCATTTGACGTCAAAATGTAAACTATTCTACAGTTTAGGTAATTATTGTTTTATTTAAATTAATTATTTATTAGTTATTGATTGTATTTATATGATGTGTTTGTGTGGAACAGGTCGTGAGTTCTCAATGGATGCGTTGAGCGCTTTAACGAAGAATCAAAGCAAACATTTGACTCATTTATCGTATTTCTCAAACTCTTTGCGGACATCAGAAGCAGTGAAAAGAATTGGCGAAAACTTCAATAATTTGGTTAAACTAAAGATAAACCTATCGTTCAATGAAGTAATTCTGAGCTCTTCGTCGCCGATAACTAATCTGAAACGACTGAAGGAATTGTCGATCGATATGAACACATTCAGTGACACTCACGTCGACGACGGCCTCATTTGGTGTATAAAAGACGGACTGCCGTCAGTGCAGGTGCTGGAGGTGTCGCGCGCCTGTCTCTCCAGCCGTGCCTTCAACGCAATTCACTGGTGTTTACCACAACTCAATAAATTGATTCTAAAAACAGTTGAAATTCAATGCAATTGCGAGTCGACCGAAGTTAGAGACCGTTCGGAGCGATACAGCTGTTCCGTATGCAAACAGAAGTGTTGGCAATCTGTGGCCAACTTTTCTCATCTGAAAGAACTGTTTATTTTGAGTTATTTCTTTCGATCGGATAAACCGAAACCGTTTCAGAAAGAGTTATCCGATTTGTTGTCCGAATTCAAGTGTTTAAGACTATTGTCTATATTCCGATTGGACATCAGTTCGACTCATATTTTCGAATCACTTAATAAACTGATGAAAGATTCGAACGATTTGTTTGTTTTGAAACTAATATCAGTTCCAATGGAATCGGTTAAGAAAGTTAAGACTCCGAGAGTTCATGTGATTAGAGAACCGTTTATGTTGTGAATTGGGTTTACTTTTTATACTCTTTAGTATTTTTTTGTTTTTCTTATATAAAAACTAAAAATTAAATTAATAATACATACAAACAGTACATACAGTAGATGTTTGGTCCAAACGAAAGTAATCTGGCAATTTAATTTCACAGCTAAGTGATCGACATTTTTACTAATTTAAAACTTATGTCACTTTATTTAAATTGATTTTTAAGAAGATTCAAAGTTTAGAGTTTAAAGTAATTATTATTTTTACTATTCAATTAACACTTAAAAATGCATATCTGAGCTCTACTAAGCTTTATCTCACTGCAGATAGAGACCAGATCGGGTCGGAACTGGTGGTTAAAATTTTTAATTAAAAAGTATTTCACAATAAACTGCAATTTTATACAAGAAAGTTTTGCTTAATTATAAAAATATAATTTTAACTTGAACAATTGTTTGTTAATTTAAAAAAATTATTGACTAAATTTAATTTTGCTTTAATTAAATGTTTATAACATTACAACTCATCTGACCGTGCAGCAACTTTGTCTTGTTACAATCGAGTTTTGATATAATTCACTGTGCTAAAATCAAGTTAATATGATAGTTTTAAAATATAATCTGAAAACGTTTGTTAGTTTTAAATTATAAACAAATCAATGCTTGTTTTAAAATAGTATATTTCATTAACTAAATTTGAGTTTAAGTTAAATCATAAATATAAAATAGTTAGAAATAATTTCACAATTGAAAGTCAATTGGTACATTTATTGTACAGAGTAATTAACTACATTTATATTATTAGATAAAACTTTAAAAAATATAATGGTACTGTTTTTAAATTTTGGTTTGATTTCGAGTCGGGTCGGGTTAAAAATTTTGGTTTGTAGGGTCGGATCGGTTCGGATTGACATGAAGTGATACGATTCTTGTCTCTACTGCAGATACTATATTTTAAATATTATATTTATAATTAAATTCAATATATTAGTGGAATTAAATCAAATGTCAATAAACACACGATATATGCGAATAAACATTAGTTAATTAGATGATCAAGACAAAAACAAGGCTTCAATTTTTAATATAAATTTTTGAGATAGGGCCATTCTGATAATATTTTTGACATTAATAATTGCTCTAAAAGCTCGATTCATATACAGTACAAGTTGAAAAATAGTTGTATTTATATATTTATAGTTTAATATTCAATAATCTGAATAAGTTTAGTATCAATTTGATAAAAAATATAAATTGAGTTAATTAACTTAAAGTAACATTTTGTTTGTGATCAATGACTAAATTATATGTAAAATTAGAAACATATCAAAATTTTATATCCTGTAATTCTAAACCAGACGAGTATAAATTAAAGCCCTTACTCCTTAATTAGCATTTATCTTCCTTGTTTTATTTGATCTGCAAGAAAGCTGATTTATGTGATCATATAATTTGGCGAATGTGGCTGGCAAATTTTTTTTCTTGCTTTTTCAGTAAAATTTTCTTAAATTGGTGTTACAGTAAATTTAGTTAAATCTTGTTAAATTGAATCATAATTACATTATTAATTATAAATAATAGATTTTTTAGCATGTTTAGAAAAATTCCTACTCTGATTCCCTAATCGCCTTCCCTGGCCCTTCCGAATCTGTCTTAACAAAAAGTAATATCCGTTTAAAATTAGAAAAAGTGTCCATCACTTCACAAACACATTAAACAGTATTATAATTTTAAATGAAAAATCTGTTTCTATATTTAAACGGGTTTAACAAAACTTTTTACATTATTATTATTTATTAATGTTTACGTAATAAGAGTTTCGTTTTATCCTAAAAACTAAGAATTTATTTATTTATTGTTAAAATCATTATAAATAACTATTATGATTAATAATTTAAGTAAAACTTGTTTTCATTTTTGTTAAAATTTTAATGAAAAATATTTAAATGACAATTCATTGTAAATGACAATTTTGTTTACAATTTTCTATACTATTAATAAAGATTTAGATAAAATCATTAAAATATATTTGAAATTTCCAACTCTAATGCTATCGAATCTAGATTTCGTAATCGTATTCATAACAATAGTATATATAAGTGTATATATTAATTGATTTAAAATAAAATTGTCGTAAAAAACAGGAAATTTACAGAAAACTAAACAATTATCGGTTAATATATGAATGAAATTTCATTTGATTTGAAGTTTTTTCAATGAGAATAACTCGAATTTAGTAAAATAGAAAAACAATACAATAAATTCAAATCATTTTTTGTTTTATCATTTCAATCAATGAAATAATACAAAATAAAAACATTTAAATAGAGTTTAATCTACTTTTAATGTCTATAATATCTATTATATGAATAACTGTCTGTCTGTCCGTCCATCTAATGACTAGTCAGCTCTTCGGGCCCTTTCACTCGAGTAGACAACAGGTGCGGACAATAGCTTCGGTAACGACATAGGGGTCGCAGTTAGACGACGGGCGTCTGTCCTCGAAGTAGCCGAAGCCGTCGTCGGCCACCTGTCGGGGAATCCTAACACTAGCGCCTCTGTTGGCGACTCCGGCCGAAAACGTATTGATATTAGAGGTCTCGTGATGGCCAGTGAGGCGGCGCTCGTTGTCTCGTCCGCCGCGAGGATCGTATTTCGTGATATGTTTTGAGTGGTTTTTCCTCAAACACTCAATCGCTTTCTCGATCTCTGCCAGTCCTCCCTTCTCGCGCATGGCCTGAGTGCTGAAGTTGGTGTGAGCGCCGGCACCGTTCCAGTCGCCCGGAATCGGTTTCGGGTCAAATGTAACCGCAATGTGAAAGTCTTCGGCCACTCTGTGCAACAGGAATCGGGCCATCCATAGGTCATCCCCAACAGTGACGCCTTCACACGGACCCACCTATCAGTGCATTGAAGGAAGAGTTTTAATAATTGATAAGTTATTTCACATTAAAAATACGAGATATGAGAAGAAGAGAGTAATTATTGAAATAATTATTCGCTTTCTGTATATCTAATCTGTATTTCATTTATCGATGCATTTAATGTCTAAAGTCTAAGAGTTTCTTCAAACAGACAATTGATGTCTAACTTTCAATCAAAAGCACCGGAAGTGACGCACATATACTGCATAAACATATAATCATATGATTATTCAACTGATCCATACCTGGAATTCCCACTGCGCGGGCATTACTTCTGCGTTCTCTCCAGCGATTTCAATGCCCGCATACATACAGGCCTTATAGTGGGCCTCAACTACATCTCGACCGAACACCCGGTTAGCGCCAACACCGCAATAATAGGGTCCCTGAGGGCCGGGAAAGCCGCCCTGAGGCCAACCCAAAGGTTTGTTCTTGTCGTTACCATCTAGGAGTGTGTACTCCTGTTCAATGCCAAACCACGGGTGCTGTTCCTGAACCATATCCATAACCATTTTACAACTGTGCCTATTGTTAGATTCGGTCGGATTCTTGTTGTATCGAATCGTTTCACACATAACCAGTTTGTTGTTTCCGCCCCGGAATGGGTCGTTGTAGAGCTGCACCGGTAGTAGGTATACGTCGGCATTACTGCCCTCTGCCTGACCGGTGGACGAGCCGTCGAAGTTCCAAATCGGCAGTTCTGTGGCCTCTTTCGGCACAAACGATACGGTCTTAGTCTTAGCCCTTACGTGTTCGTCCGTTCCGTCGATCCAGACGTACATCACTTGTGTCTTGTCTTTGGGCTGAGAGAGGGCCAGATATTTGGCCAGAATTGAAGCGTTCGATACTAATGATGTCGATTCCATTGCTGTTCAGTTGTGGCGAAAAATTTCTTAAGAAATAAATGAAAGAAAAAAATGAAAAAACTTTTCAAATAATTATCAACTTTTATATGAAAAAAATAAGATTAAACTCTATAAGAGATGTCACAAAAGTTTAATGAAAAGTATTACATAAAAAATGAATTTTCAGTTGATATGAGCGTTGGATTGACAGACAGAACAAAAATTTTTACTATTCAGACGTCTTTATATAAAACTCAATACTCTTTTCGATAGGGAATCGACAAAATTTATATCAATTGTTAGTCAAGGACTCAATAAATATAAAGATAAATAAAACTGGGATTAGATTTGAGGGACACTTAGATCATTAATGGCACCAAAAAACACAAAAAACATATATAATTATTCACTAATTATTCGTTAAATACAACTTTCTATTCACTTCCCAAAACGCATACCTATTCAGTAACATATTTGCACATGATGAAAAAATTTAACAAACATATTTTTTTCAATTTTGCAAAACTTTGTTTGCATTTTTAGTCCCAATAAAATGATTTTATTTTGACAACATTTGATTAGAAATGAGAAATGACTTTTTAATTGAACATTTGTGGAAATTATTTGCTTATCACATGAGATAAAAGTTTTCATTAAACTTAATCGAAGCAAACATTTCGTTATTTAAAAACTCAATTCAATTGAAAACAATTTGATAGAAACATAAATTGATTTAAAAAAAATTTAGCGTTTAATTCAAATATTTGTGATGTAAACAAGAATTTATATAAACAATTACTACAATTAGAATATTTTTTTATCGATTATTTTTGTGTAATTAATTTAGCAATATTATTTACGAGAAATTTGTTTACTGAAGTTATTTTTTGCAATTTAATTTATAAATTAAATAAGTTAATAATATAAAGAAATTTAATTCTAATTAGTAAATGTATTTATCATTTAAGGTTAAATGTTATTTAATAACTTACTATTTAATAGGAATTAATTTTTATTACTAAATAATTTGAATTAAACCGTTTACACATAGTTATGGTTTTTTTGATTACTTTTGAGAACTTTTATTGATAACATTAACTGATTGTACAGTAATGTTAAATTAAATATTAAACTTAAGCTATAATATACCTATTTATATAAATATATTATAAATTTTCTCAACTTTTTTTACATAAAAAAAAGTTATAATTGAATTAATGTCCAACATATGTAATGAATAATGATTTGGCAAATGGTTTGATTTGGTTTGAAATTCAAACTTTGAATTCACATTTTTCTAACATTTCTGATAATAAATATTTTTTTTATTGACTATAAAATCAACTATTTTGTCGATCAGAATACAATTAAAAGTCACAATAAAATGAATAAATATTGCGAACAAATAATTTGATGACTAATAGATATAAATTCTGAAAAAGTTATAGAAAACAAACAAAAATAAATGATTGATAGTTTTTGTGCTGAAAAGTATAAAATAGAAGTTGTTTGCAATTTTTAGTTGACAATTATAGTTGACATTAAATAGTTAATTATAGAGTAGAAAGTTTAGAACAATTTTTGCGTTGCAAACCATCTAAAAGCGTTGTTTCTTAAAAGGAGCATAACAAATTAAACTTGTATAATTGATATTTAATGATTAAACTTCAAGGATGTTCAAATATTATCTTTTATATAAATTTTAATGAAATGTGAAAAATAAAGAATTAAATTATTTCTTAAATTGTTTGCACTTTAGATTCATTTAGTAATTCAAAACTTTATCGAATGTAATACAAACTTAACTCAAAACTAATAAAGAATTAGTTTTATGTAATCTATTTTATAATTTATAAGTTATGTCAAACAATAAAATCTTATCAAATGCTGAGCCAATAAATCAATTATCGTTTGTCAGCAAAAAGTATTGAGAAAAACAGCTGAAGTACTTATAAATATTTGTTAAAACAAACTAATTGATTTAGCAAACAAATTGATAATTTTAATCAAAAAATATGTGAAATACTTACATATCTGTGTTTTTACGACAAGTTGACAACAATTTTTTGATCAAAATTTCATTTTACAATAAAATTAAACAGTAGTTACGAGATTTAAAAATTAAGCTAAATATAAGGGCATTTGCCTTAAATAACCTAACTGAATTTGATTTGAAAATATTGTTATATCAAATTCAAACTTTAATAATTTATTGTTGAATAAATCAGAATAATATTTAACAAAGGATTAACAAAATTTGAGATGGCTAATTCATATAAAAAATACTAGTTATTTTTAGACTTAAACTGCAAACAAGTTGATTTCTAAAGTATTATATAAACTGTGAAATGTTGTTATTGTATTCCAGGTAATTTAAGAAACTAGCATTAACCAATCTCACGTGATCTTAGAATTTCCAAATTACAAAAACAAATTCTGGGAAGAATTATATTTCATTTTTATTATTGTAGTAATTTATATGGAATCAAATTTAATCTATCTGGCTTTGTTTTTTTTATTGATTAAATATGTATTTATTCAAAATAGAAAATAATTAGAATCAATAAAAACAAGTTTAACTTAGTTTTCTAAATTATTATTAGATATTATAATTATAATTACAATATTTATTACAAATAGTAGTATTTTATATTACAAAAAAATTATAAATATTGTTTTTAGCCTTATTTAAAAAAAATTTTAAACTACAGTATAAATATTACTTTTTTTATTATAATTTAAATTTTTAGTTTTACGTGTAAAAAACAAATTTTCAATAAATATTTAAGTTATACCAATTTTAGCCAAGGAAATTTTGTCAAAATATGTAATAAATTTAGGTATTGATTACAAAAAATAAAATAAAATATTTCATAAAATAATAAATTAAACATTTATTCGTAAGAATTTAGCAATAAACTAAAGTAAAACTAATCAAAAGTTTTGAAACACTTGTCATCATTAATCTCACAAATGATAATAAGACACAAGTGTTTATAATAATAAAAAACTTGTAACTTTAAAATATTAGCAATAAAAATTATTTTTTTTATACATTTACCAATTTTTGCACAAGCCAGTTTGATTGCTGCACTTAAAACATTTGACTGAATATATATTTTAACTTATATATATTTATACATTTTATTTCTGACTTAATGATTGAGTAAAATCCTTGAGCTTTAGAAGAGATCAATACATAAATCCATTAAAACGGCTAAGAATTAACTGGAATTGCAATTAAGTTGCGATCGAATTACTGGTTTTAGGTCTGGCTTATAGTCTAACTTTGGTTTATTTTAATAAATAATTAATTCTAATATGGTAATTATTTTTAAGAAACTTTCCTTGCTTCAATAATTAATAAGTTGCTTTAATGAGTAAAATTATAACTTATGCAAATAATTTATAATAAATTACTGCTACTATATAACTGATAATAATTTATATAACCAGGATAAATCTATTATATGTTACAGTATTTTGCTAATCAAACAATATTAATTAAATTAAAATGTTAAAAAGCTTAATTTTAATCCATGTAATCTTATGCTATTTATAACAAAATAAATTTAATTAAAATATATTCGTTTTTTTGTATAATCTTTATTAGTATTTATACTTCAGTTCAAGTAATAACAACAACAAAAATTATATTTAATAGTAATAATTCGATTTTTATTAATAATTATTGATTTTAAAGCTAACAAAATATATGTAATGAAATGATAAAAATTACAAAGCAAAAATAGTTGACATATCCGAAGGATTTATTACTCAAGTGCATTTATTTTCTAACTTAATAGAATAAACACTGAAACCTAAATAGCTTAGCAACAAATCGACAAATTATTTTCACATTATATTTTGTTTTAGGTTTTCAAAAATAATTGAAATCAAATTTGAATCAGAATTTTCACCAGACTTGTTAAGAGATGATATGCTTATAGCACCCAAAGGGAAAGTTAGCTATAATTTATGGTTTGGATTTCTGTAAACTGTAAATAGGTTATTTTAAAAAAGTTTTGTAAAAATTTTGTTTAACTCTTTATTTTCTTTCTTTTCCTCCATAGTCCTTAGTAACAAGTAAAATTTATTCACTTTAAAATATTCTTGGCAGTTTTAGTGTAGAATTTATCTTTATTATATTTATTTATGTTACTGTAGTATTGTCAGTAATTTCAATGAAACGTGAAAATTCTGTTCAGAATTACCTGTTTAAATATAAATTAGTTTATTTATGGTTTTTACTTTAATAAATAATACTAATGTGAAAAGCAAACAGATATTCAAATGGAAATAATTAAACAATTGAGATTCATAAGTGTTTTTCCTACATTTTTATTTATAATATAAATTTAAAAACTGTATTTTATAATAAAATATATTTAATGTATACTTGGTATGAGAAAATTATTATTAAAAAGTAGTTTAATTATAATTTTAGTTTTACAATTAATCATTAATTAAAATAGCACAAATTACAAAATTAGTCAAGGTCGGCCGAGTTAGGGGTATAGCTAGTAATAAAATGGCGATCTTTTCCCAAAACCTAAGGGGTATAGAAAAGGGTAAAATGTCAAATATATTTTATTGTTTTTACAATTTAACTTGATTTATCTGAACTTAGACTTAAATTAGAATTAATTTAGTTAATTTAACAAAGTTTAAACTGGATTTAGCTACAAATAATGAAATATTTGATATAATTTTAACCGAGAAGCTCCAAAAATTTTGCTGGTTGTCCTAATTTTGCAGGTTGCATTTCATAATTTGTCCTAAATTCAATTTAAATTTAGTTAAATTGTAAATATAATTAAATATTTTTGATTATGCATTTTAGAAAAAATGTCTTTTCTAATTGTCCTTGCTTACTCCCTCTAGATTGCTTAATCTCCTCAATTGCAATCTGAATTGAATACAAATAACATTTTAATAAAAATTTATAATTTATTATAATATCAATACATTTCCATTCAATGACAAGTTGATTCAGTTGATAGTTTAATAATGAATTGAAAAGTATTGTTCTCGTTCTGAAACTATGAATGTTTTGCTTTTGTAGGTTAAACTAAAAGCTGAATCAATACGACTATAATAATAATTATTAAACATTGCATTATCTGAGCCAATGAACAAACAGTTTTATACTTTGTTTTGTTTTGCTGACCGAAAGCGATGTTTAATATATCAAAAATATTATCGGAAAACAACACACTTTTCGGTGTCGTTAAGGAAGTTAGAGAGTTGTGTAAATACTGCCAAAAGAATTTCTCCTATTTGCTTTCATTTTATTTGATTGCAATTTATTTCTTTGAATTTAACTAAATAATTATAGTTCATAGTTAATTTATTACTTTTATTATACGCTTGTTATAATTTTGATTTATTTTAAAATTTTATTTAAAAATTATTTTTACAATTTTTCTAATGCCGTTAAATAAAGTTTTAAAACGCATATTAAATATATAAGTTTTTAGAATAAATTAAAAAGTTTGTTTGAACCAAGGCAATATTACTTGTTTAATAAAAATTAATAAATTTAAATATTATTTTTTTTAATTTGAATGTTAGCTAAATTAAAATTAAAGCAAATAAATTAAATAAAAGTTAAAATATAGATAATTAGAGATTCAAATGGAAAACAGAATTATTTTGTGTTAAACCAGATTACAATCTAATCAGTAATTAGTTGTAATAGTAATTAGCGTTGAGTTTAACACAAATAAAACCGGAAAACGTGATAATTGATAGACAAATCAGGAAGAAAATGCAGTGATTCTCAATTTCATTAACAGTTTAAACGTTATGCAAATCAATACAATTGACGCAAAACGAAAAGAAATACAGAATCTAATGATAGACTTGTGTCGAAACAGCATTACTGTTGTTGTGTTAAATGACTTTTGGTGAAAGTCAACGAAACTATTTCATCATAATTCTCAGTATTGTTGCAGAAATTAATTCATAATATTCTCACTAAAACACAACTACAGAATAAAGTACAATACATATATTAGAGGGGAAAAATTCTTTATTTGAACTGGCAAAATTCCATAAGATAACATTTAAAAAGAATAAATATCTATTTTTGCAAACATTAAAAAAATTTTAAAAAGTAGAATTAATGTGTTTAACAATTACTAACAAATGGCACTAAATTTACTACAAGTCATGAAAGATAATAAAAAAAAGTTATGCAGAATAATACAAAAAATTAGAATTGTTGATTAAATAAAGATTTAAAGTCAGTTACTTATATATATATAATGTTGGCTCATATACTCATTCTTTGTTAGAGGTTAGTATTTGTGCACTATATGTGTATTATTATTGTATATACGAATGCGCTTGTACGTTTGTGAGCTAAACTATCGCATATCTATCTGGGCGAGCATGCATTAAACTCCTGATCACTTGACAATCACGTGTAGTTCTATATAACGATATTCTGTCAAAAGGTATTGATATAAATGTTTTTCCAAGACTTGAAATCTGCAAAAAGCAGTTCTATTGCGCAATTTCCGACGTTTAGGGTATGCAACCAATTGATAAACTTGCTGCAATAAGGGCGTAACTCAGTCATAATTTTATGTAATTCAGCACAATTAAATTTTTTTTCTTGTTTAAATTTTGCATAAATTAACAAATCTATCCGATTCATCAGTTTAACATAAATTTAATGCATAAATCAATCCATTTCCTACATAACCAGATAATTTGCATTTAGCTTATTATATAATTTAAAATAAAAAACCAGACAATGAATTGCGTCCTTAAATTCTCAATGCACTGATAGGCCATGAATTGCATAATTCTAAAGAATATTTTTTATGTGACTTTCCATTCAAACTCATTCTCTAGTCTTCAAGTTTTTTATCACTAAAATAAATCTAAATTTGAAGTTAAACTGCCATTTGGTCAGTGACTGCATAATTGAATTTTATTGATTTGACTTTTATGAAAAATTTAACTAGTCTATTGCGTATTCAAACTAGCAATTGAGTTTAAAATTTAACTAAATGGCATGAGATTGAATAATTTTATTTTTGAATTAATAGAAAGACACGATTTTTATATTTAAATAAAATTTTAATCATTAATAATTTTTTTTGGTGTAAAATACAATTAATATTAAAAATTTTGACTTTTATGTTTGATAAATAACATTCGTACTTATAAATAGTTATAAATTTAAGAAATTAATGTATTATAAGAAAATGATCAATAAATTTATTAGTTTTAATACAATAAACATTTTTCAAAATTAAAGCTCAGTTTTTACTTACGATTCAGTTATTATGTTAAGAATTTTAAGAATTTCATTAAACTATTTTTAATTGGAGTAAAACTTGAAAACATTACTTTGTGTTACTTTTAACAGTTTATCAGGATAAAAACAAAATTTTAATGTATTTTTAATTTTAAATTATAATTTAAACACAATTGGAGTAAAGAATAAAATGTCAATTAATAAGAAAATATTTGGAATAAGACATTGAATAGCATTGCATATTGGGATACAAGGAATACATTATATAATAAGTGGGGCTCAGCTGACATTCCATACCCATTGCACTGGCAATGGATTGGATGAAAGCGCACAAAACAAAACACAAACTTTTCAAATGAATGTCAATTGAAAATAATAGTAAAATACATATAAGAATAGACTTTGTATTCTACTTACGATTTATACGATAGTATAGTTAAGAAACACTCGTTTTGTTCATTAAGGCGTTTGCAATATGACTGCAATTTTCGAAATACTCTCTTTTTTATTTAATAAATAAATGTTTTATAACGACAAAAAAAATTTCCGTAATTGAAATTTGTATAAAAATTGATTCAAACTCTGCTCTCTATCTCTTTGAAGATACAAATGGTTGACAGCAGAGGCTGTAAGAGCCGAAGAGATGCTAACGGAGTGAAGGATTCGACGCAAACACTACTTCGACTGTCAGACACACTGAGACAAACAGAACTGAACTTATGTTAGTTTTCAATATTCTTTGATTGAAATGCTGTACAGCCACTCATTCGACACATACTTTCATTTACAGTATTTATTATAATCTATAGACTATGTCTGTGTCTGGTCAGTCAGACATCGAATTTATTGATTAAAAATATTAATATAAATTTAGAACAAATTTTTAATATAAATCATTTCCTATACACTTATAAACTATTTATGAATTGTAATAATTGGGTCGAACCCTCTATTTAACTCATAAACACATAAACCGTATTATTATGTAATCATGTGTTTGACGAATGATACCAAAACATTCATGATTTGGTGTTTAGCTATTTTTTAAAGAATTTTTTGTACGAGTTATTTTCTTGAAAATTATTTTTAGCTTAGATTTTAAAGTGGAATAAATAAATTATTCGAATGTTGGTAATCACGACTTTGAGATTAGTTTTAAGTTGGCAAATATTATATTGCTTGTGAAGAATACGTTAGTTAGCAATATAACTCATCTATCTTGATCTTTTTAACCACGTGATCACTGATCATATGATGCCAATTAGTTTTTATTTTAAACTTTTATTCTTAGTTTTAGTTCGAAAGTTATGGTTTGGAATGAGAAAGCGATGTTTTATTATTTAATTTAAGTTTTGTTTCATTGTTTTAATATTTATTTTAAACATTTAGTTAAATATTTTTGTGAGTAATTACGCGTAAAAATTTAATGATTAAATCAATACTTTTTATCAAGTTTTATGTTATATAAAATGACTTTTTATGCAAAATATTTTTAAAATACAATTTTATACAAAAATGCAAAAATTTTAATTTTTTAAAAAGCAAGTTTCTTCAAAGCAAAAATTTAAACAAAAATATAAGCTTATTAGGCAAATCGTATCAGAATTTACAAATAATTATTTAAAAAGTATTAAAAATTATTTATATTAAACATTGATATTATCACTAAAGTTATTGCAAATACCTTAAATTAATACATTTATCAATAATTAGAAAATAAAAGTAATTCTTACTTTTGTTTACAACTTTAATTACTTACAAACTTGTAATATATTTCAATACAATCTTCTTCATTAGCAAATCTGATCTATACTAACTCGTAAGACGGAAACTGCTGTAATGGCTATTCCGGTGACACGGCGCAAATGCAGGTTTACCACCAATTGATTGCTGTTCGCGGGGGTGCGAATAGCTCACGGGAGCGATG
>JAQFXP010001084.1:0-21810 GCA_034693685.1 Belba bartosi
CGGCATATGATTAATTGAATAAAATAATTAAAATTAATTTCAAAAAGGTTTCCATAGCCTATGTTCACCCCTGTAAGTGTATATTTATTGCAGACTAATTGTTTTAGTTGATACTAGTGATCGAAAACTGTATATAAAAAATATTTTAATTAACAATTTGCATTTTATTAAATTGTTTCTGATTAATTTAATACAAATTTCATATAAACTAAAACAATAACAAATTTATTTAATAATTTAATATTTTATCAAAACCTCATATTTTAATATCATATACTTTACATTAAATACAAATGTAACATTTCTATAAATGCTAAAATATGCAAGATTGAAAAAGTTTATTGCACGATAAATTCAATTTAAACGAATAACTATATAAATTAATATAACTTGCTCAAATTACAAATATGTAAAAAAATTGGATTAAGAGTTCAAAACTACGTTTTTGGTTACTATTGCTGTAAAAATGAAAAAAAATATTTTATATTTATTATTTGTTCAGCAAATTGAATGATAAATGAGTTCTATATTAGAGTTAATAAAAGTCTTTCTTCACTAATAAAAATCGATTTAAATTTATGCTAATATTGTTTTCGCCGATTTCTTTCACACTTCATATAAATGTAGAGAAATTTTCTAATTCTCTACAGAAATGCATTCCTTGTATTTGTTCAGTAGAGTCAGTCAAATGTTTTTTCTATTTTGCGAATACAATCAAATCAAAGACATAAATATTGCAAAAATAAAACTCTCAACGAGTTCTGGAAAAACTACTTTATTATATGAAATTAGAGATGTGCAAGCTCCGATTCGCATGATTACAGGTTTTATCCGGATTTTGGTTTTTTTTGTTGAATCTTAAAATTGATTTAATTTGTTTCTCTTTATTTAACTCGAATTTATTGTATTTTAAATTAATTTGTTCTAGGCAAATTTAATGGCTGATTTGGGTAAATTGTTTTTAATTAAAGAAATGTAATATTTGTTTTTACCAGGCATTGTGAAGGGGGAATCAGGCAACCCCCCCCCCTGATTTTGAAAATTGGCATTTATCTCCCCTAGCATTTGATCCGCGAAAAGGTACCCCCTCACCTTTGCGGCCGGTAAATTTTTTGGATTTTTCGCTCAAAATTAGGAAATTTTCCCTAAATTGGCGCTAAATCCGGGTTAAATCCAGTTAAATTTATTAAATTTAGTTTAAATCCAGTTAAATTTATTAAATTTAGTTTAAATCCAGTTAAATTATGCAAAATTTGATCATAAATATATAGGTTTTTTGAGAGTTTTTAGAAAAATCTCCTCCCTGATCCCCCCTGGATCGGCCGATTTTCTCAATCCCTAGTTTTTACTCTAGCTCATTTCTAATATATACAACAGATTGCGGAAATATTTTGTTTTTTGCAATTTTCATTTTTTAAATTCTGATTTTTATTATAAATTTCTTTTCTATTAAACATAAAATAAGAAATAATATAAAAACAATTCCAACAAAATGTAGTCTTTATAGAAGATTGTTTTTAAAAAATAAAAATAACATTAATTTAATTAATAGAATTCTATTGTTTTTATTAATTTAAATTAATTATATTGATATATTTTATTAAATTAATAGTACTTATGGTTATGTTTGTCTTCAATTATATATTTATTTGTTTTCAATTATATAGAATATTAAGAATAATCTTTTGGTAAACTTTGTAAACATTCGCACAAAGAATTAGATTACGAGTTGTCTAATGCAACACAAAATCTATTAATGTGTTTAAGCATTATCTGCAGCAAATTGCTGGAGATTTGTTGCCAACAAATGACCTGTCATTTTAGCAATATTTAGCAAGATTTATATACAATAGTCAGGCACAAACTTAAAACCGCATTTATTACAGAAAAACTTAGTTTCTCAATTTAGATTAATTTAATTTTTAGTTTTATAAGTTAAATATTAAAACATTAAAATCAAATTAGTCTAAACAACATATTATCTTTAAAAAATAAAAATAAAAATAAAAACAATAAAAAAATGGACTATTTTATCTAATATACATTAAATATTAAATAAATCTTATACAGAATAATGTTAATGTTTGTTTACTCATTAAATGTGTTTTTAAAAATGTTTAGTTAAATAATTTGTAAATAAATTAAAAGAATTATCATAATATAATAATATTTATTTAATACTATTTTAATGTAAAAACAAATTCTAAAAACAATTTTCAATTAAAGTAATTGCTAAACAAATATAAAGATAATTTTGAGCCTAGAATATTATCTATGCATTGCATTAAATGTTTAAGTTTATTATAAATAAACATTTTTAGCACTTATTAAATAAAATTTTAAATTAGAAATATATAAAAATATAATAAAATTAAAAGTTATTAAATTTCTTACTTTTAGAGATGTTGCCACTGGGTTATATTAAATAAGTTAAATAAATTGTTATTATATTTAAACAAAATAAGATATAACAATTTAATAATAATTTTTGCTAAAATAACAGTTTAGTAATAAGAATATTATGTTTATTGGTAAAGTTATAAGTATTTATAAATATAAGTTAAATTAAATTCTTAAATATATTTTTATCTAATGTAATATCAGAATTGTTTTATTATTTAAGAAGTTGGTTTTGATCTGCTTCTTACGATAAACTTCTGTATAAATTCTGACCAAACAGACAGACAAACAATCAAATTCTGTATTAAAAAAATAGAATAAATTTACGCAAACTCTGTCTATATTCTGCAATAATATATATAATTTTATATATTTTTTATATATATCAAAAAAGTTTTATTTTTTAACTAAATTTCTATACTAATGCATATAAAAAATAATTTAATTATAGGAAATGTTTTATTATAATTATCTAGTTTATTGTCAAACCTGGAAAACATAACCAGATTTCAAATTGTTTATTTTTTATGTAAAACAGAATTTATTTCTGAAACAAAAAGTATTTGTAATTTATTTTTAAAATAATATTAAATATTTTGACTTTGCCTTTGAGTAAATAATTTATATAATTATATCAATACTTATATAGACATTGAGTGAAAACACGTCTATATTGAGTACAAACTTTAATTATATGAATAAAAGTTTGAATTAAACTGAAAAATACAAATGTAAATACAATCTTCATTATTTTCCAAACTCATTGATCCAAGACAAAATTAATTTAATTTAAATTTATACAATTTAATGAGATATAAAAAACAAAAAGCATAATTAATTTAAAAGATCCTAAGAGATTGATATAATTTTAAATTTAATTTTCGTTTTTGTTATCTAAACTTTTTTATCTAAATGTTTAGCAAAAATTAATTTATAATTTTAATGACTCTTTAGCCAAAAGTTTTCTACAATTTTAAACAATTTCTGCATTAATCAAATCATAACAATTGCTAAAAACTGTCAAAAGTTATCAGTTTTAGGTGACTATAGTTACACTGTTTGCACAATCTTAACATTGCTATACAGTTCAGATGTGATCAGGGCAGTCTACAAATTTAATCTTATATTAAATTATTAATTTTTTAAAAACAACTTTTAATTAATTTTAATACCATTTATAATATAATTCATAAACTCAAATAATAACTACAAAAACTAAACTTACTAATTAATTGGATTATATAAGTGGATTAAATTTAATAATTTTTATATTAAAAATATTACATAATGTAAAAATGTTTTAATTAAAGTAAAGTTTAGACTAATTCGTAATGCTTTATAATTTTTAAAATAGTTACCGTAATACCTCAAAATTATAGTGCATATTATCATGTACATATGTCGTGTGCCAAGAGAACATTCCCGGCCATAGTTGCTGTTCTTGAAATCAAATTTCTTCTGGTCACTTTGAACACAATATCACTTTTGATACAAAGCACCTGAAGTGTTGATGGAGTTGTAGATTAGTAGAGAAGTAGGAAAGATACATTAAATACCCATTTAGCAAACTCTAACTTATTCATCATACATATATATGTTAAGTTTGGACTATATGTACATGTAATTAAAGTTCATACTGTTATTAAAGTAGTTTTTAGTCATATTTTTGAATAAAATCTTTTTAAAAATAAATGTTTGAAATTAGTATTAATTAGAATTTTTTTTATAGTAATTAATATAAATTTAGTTAAAACGTTGTAAATTAATTGATTATCTAATGACAATTTAATTTAGGAATTTGTAACTAAAATATTTTAGCAAAATTGTATTTTTTGTAATTTTATTTTAAATTTTAAAAGATTTTAAGGGAAATAAATTAAAGCAGACTGTTATTTATCTGGCAAAAAAACAAAACAAAATATAGTTAATAATTATATTTAATTAAATTTAGAACTTATTTTGCTTTAAAAGTACATAAAGACTTTAAACCAACTCTTAAGAAATGATTTAGCATATTTTATAAGTACATGTAGGAAACTGTGAGGTAACATAATAATAAAATAAAAATAATTGTTTTTTAAAATAATTATTTCCATAATAATATTAAGCTTGTTCAGAACTTATTGGAAATTACTGTATAAACTATACAGTTATGCAAAGCTCTGATAAGACTTATGTTTGGGTAAAGTATACTATATTAACACGACATTTGATTTCTTAAATAGATAAGTTCAATACCGATATGTATCCATACATTTGTTGTCTACGTGAATGCCAAACACTCCTCTCAACAAGATCACAGTCAAGTGAAAAGTTGTTTATTTGTTTATTTTAAAATTCTTTAATAAATCTTAAATTTAGTCAAAACTGTTTAATAGACTTTTGTCTGCATTTGAGCGAAAAGTAAAATAATAAAAAAATTATAAAATCGTATTTTTCTTATCTCGATATGAGTGGAGAAAATGTAAATAATCGGCAAATTATTCAAAAAAGAGGTTTAAAGAACTCAATAAAATGTTTGTTAAAAAAACAAAAAAATATGTTTATATAACTGAAATGTTTTATCAACTCTTATTTTATGTGATTCTCTAGATTTGAAACTTTCAAACTATGACCTTAATATGTAAACGCGAAATTGGATCTGGATCTACAATTTAACTAGCTAACTCACTTGCTCAGTAAGTTGCAGTATTATTTCAAATGGAGTTATTCTCAAACCACTATTTGTTTTACATGTTTTTTTAATTATTAATCTTTAGTTTCTAGACTCTGAGCTATAATTATATAAATAAAATATTCAAATATTCAGATATAATCATATTAATAGTCACCATCCGTTTAAACCGAATTAATTATTTCTTATTAAAAAATAATCGATAATTGACTAATCAATACCGGTTTCAGTTAAATAATTTATTTTTTATTTTTTTGCATTAATAGATATCATAGAAAAACATTCAAACATTTACTCGGAATCAGACTTTTGTTATAAGAATTATGTTTGGATTAAATGGATTTTTTATGAAGAGTTAAACAATTTCTACATTTCTATTGCATTTTATTATTGTACAAAACTTATGATACAATTTGTGTAAATTAGTTATTGTTATTATTTTACTTTAATTGTTGCCAAAACCCAAACTTTATTTAAATTTTTAATAAGTTATTGACTTATTCTTGGGTTGATTTGTATGCAAACTAAACGATAATCGAAAAACACAACTAAAGTGTTTGTATTGGCAATCGACTGAACAAACTGTTTATTTGATCGCATAGTCTATTACATCAATTCTTGTGCCATAAGAGTCATCAACACTTGAATAAAAAGTCAGATGAATAACAAAATTGAAAAATGTCTACAAATATACAAATAAATTGCTCCGAAAATACATCTATACGTCAGAGCTCGAGCGCCGACAGTCATCACTGGAAATGGATAATTGCGTTCTCCTGTTCCTGGATTAACGCATTTATATTTGGAGTCTTTCGTTCCGCCGGTCTATTCTACGGTAAATATTAAGACTTTTGTTATTTTGATTAATGGTTGAAAAATAAAATTTTAAGCCATTAATTAAATGTAAAATTTTTGTATTTGTTTTTTGGTTTGACATTGAATAAGACTATAACCAAATAATTAATCTTAATTTAAAGGCGAGTTTGTGCGTGAGTTTCACTGTACATATAGAGAAGCATCCTGGCCAATTTCTCTGGCCGGCAGTATAGCATCCATTATCGGAATAGTCGCCGGATTTCTCAGTCATTACTTTTATATAAGAACTCTTGTCTTTATTGGTGTCTTCATCTGTTCCATCGCTATATCCATCTCTTATTTTGCCACAAATATCATTCATATAATTATTTGTTTGGGTTTTATTCAGGGTATGTATGCTTTGTGTTATTTAAATTGAAAACTTTTGTTAAACTTTTATTTAATTTTCAACTTTTTATACAAATTCTTAATGATTGTAATTTAATGTTAGCTAAGTTTTAGAAATAATGAGTAATTCTTTTGATTTATATGTTTAATAGTAATAAATTATTCGGATTTTAAACAAATAATAGTTTTAATTTATAACAAATTTCACCTTGCAATAAATAATTTGTCTCAATGAATTTGCTCGAAACTGGAAGAATAAATCTGGTTTTTGAGCTAATATTTTATAAATTTTGTTTTTATAAGTTAGACATTTATTTTACTAGAATAAGCATATGATTTATAAAGAGCATTTTATTTTGCTTATTTTTTAGAGCTTGCAAAAATTCGTTATGCTAGAAATTTTACTCCTTTCTTAAAATCAAAAACAGCTTAAGTTCTGAAGTAATATAAATAAATATTTAGTAAATTATTGCCGGATAAGAATTTCTGACGTCTTGTAATTTATGTCAAATTGATTGCAGATATAAACTTAAAATATAATAATAAATAAGTCTTTTCCTTACTTTCCCCACACATGTGCCTAAATGGAAAGGTATTGGAATTGGTTTAGTCACTAATTTATTGCCTGCAATCATAAGCCAATACTTTGGCAAAAAGAGGGCCATCGCCTGTGGAATATCATACGCGGGTGCGACTACTGGTGCTTTCATATTCCCATTATTTATCGAATGGCTATTAAACCAATTCGGACTCAACGGAACGCTATTACTGATGGGAGGTATGGCATGACTGCAATCCCGAGAATTCAAACTAATATCTGATTCGACATTCGAGTTAAAAATAACTGAAATTCAATAGTTTTAAGAATCCAATAAATAATTGAAATTCTCATGTTGAAAACGACAACAACAACAAAAAAACATTTTTAGCTCTAGTACTAAAATAGAGTATTATTTATAGAAACTATCCTGCTATTTATTTACTAGTTTTTTATATTTAATAGTTAGATGCAGTTAAATTTAAACTTGTTGGTTATCCAAGTTTGTAATATTACAGTTATAGTGTGGAATGTAAGACAAATAAAATTATTAAGACTTAAATCATAGATAAAGTTAGAAATAAATACTGAAAATATAGTAAATACTCAATATATCAGAAATTAGTTAATATTTATTTATAATTTATTTCTAATGAGTCATTGAATGAATTAACAACTAACTTAACTTGATAACTGTTAAGCACAGCTCAAGTATTAAACAGATAGTAAAAATTGTACAGTGCTATAAAAGTTACAGTTCAATTTTTTCAAATTGGAGTAAAAATTTGTTTTTGTTATTGACAATTTAAACTAGTTTACAAGCATTTTAGTTATCAATGCTGTTATGAATGTTAATAATCATTATTTTAATAGTTTTAAAAAATTTGTTTAAAAAAAGAATATATCAATAATTAGACAACTTTATTGCTGAAGTGTTTTGATTAATAAATTAAATTTTCTTTTGCCGACAAAATTGATTTGTGCCTTATCTGACATATGTCTCAATTTCCTATTATATCTCTTATTTCTATCTGAAAGGAAGTAGAGGTTAAGCCGTTAATAAAAAAAACTGAGATTAAAGTTCTTTTTTAATAAAATAAAAATTATTTTAATTTATTAATTAGTGATAAAGAGGTTTCGATTGACCAAACTAGGGGGCGATTAAGGAGGGAAATTTTCTAAATATGCTTAAAATATAATATAATTATGTTTTCATTACAATTAAGTTAATTTTACAGATTTAGAATTAATTTAAGAAAAATTTTTTAATTTGACCAAGCAATCAAAAAAATATTTGATGGCAGTCAGTGGTCAGCAAATAATAGAGGAGGAGGGGGGGGGGGGGGTTAATGCCAAGAAGAGAATAAATAAGAATTTTCAAAATTATTGAAATTTTTAGATAATCTTTTATTTATTCTTCTATTCTTCTTAATTCCTGATATTAATAGTCTTATAAACAATAAATAGCTATAAAGAGATAAAGCGATGACTCAGTCCTTGTTTCAATGTATAGGCATTACACTTCATGGACTTATTGGTGCAATACTTCTCAGACCAATTGACACAAACAGAAAGAGCATAACAAACAACAATCGAAAATATGTGACAAATGATACCAATGTAGCCAACAGTGAGCCATTGATTGAAGAGTGCGAAACAGTGGTGTTCCTGAGGCCGGACATCATTGACGACAACCACTTATACGTAAACATCAATAAACTGCGCGAAAGGCCGAAATCAATCGCCGACTTCGATAACCCAGTGGTCAAAATGCGAGAGCACAGCAACACTCTGGACAGAAATCGGGCCAAACGTATGTCATTGCCTGTGTTTCACGAACGCAAAGTTATTAAGTATTTGAACCAAAGTTTGGCCAATACTGCCGTCCAATCAGATGCGAGTCCAAAGAAAATCAAATATAGTTTAATGGATAGTATTCGACGACATGTTAGTGAAGACGTGAAGATTTTATTTGATGTTCACTTTGAACTTTGTAGCCTAACCTACCTCTGCTTTATCACCAATTTTGTCGCTTTTCTTATTATTTTGCCCGACTTTGCCGTTGATAGAGGGCTGACGGGTATTGAACAATATTTCAAATATGCGTTTAATTTATTAATTGAACTTAATTTTTAAAACTTAATTGTCGTCTCTATTACAGCACATGAGGGAACTCTATTGCTATCCCTTTACGCCATAACCGATCTGTTCGGTCGTCTAATCCCCGGTTGGATCTCATATCTAGACTTTTTAAGCAATAAAAACATTTACATCACATCTATAGCAACAATGGGTATATGTTTTCTGTTAATGCCTTTCGCCTCCAGTTTTACCGCATTCGCTGTATTGACACTAATCTGTGGTTTTGTCACCGGATGTCAAATGGTTTTACCGCCGGTTGTGCTCTCAGAGTATTTAGGCGTCGATAAGACTGCCGTAGCCTTCGGTTTATCTAACTTTATATGCGGTATTCTTACTATGATTATTAGACCTCTTTTGATCGGTAAATACATTTCACATTATTTTCTTAAGTTCTAAAATTAAATTTATTTTTATATTTTGAATACAGGCGTCAAAGACAACACTGGAAAGTATGACTTATTGTTTTACATATTGGGGTTTCTGGCCATAGGAACGGCATTACTTTGGATACTCGACTTCGCCAATAGTTTTCTGTTTAGGAGATTTCAAAACATATAAGAATTTTAAGTTTTTTATTTAATCGAAGTAATTGTTAATTTGTTTTATAATAAATTAAATTAAAAATTAATTGTAATATAATTTATATTTTAAACGTAAATAAATAATTAATGTTTTGTAAAAATATAATAATTTCTAGCTTGCTTCAATTCATCAAGATGAGATTTTAATGTTTACGTCTAAGAAATTTCTAATTATTTATTATTAACGAGTGATTCACACGTGTGTATATTAAATTGAATCAAGGTTTTATTATTCTCACACGTACGTTTAGTTGGAGTTAAAGTTTAGTTTTTTTTGTTGGTTGAAATTAATGCTGAAAATGACAATACATTTCAATATTGTATTTGCATTGAATTGTATGAAACACTTGTTTTACTGGTTTTGCTTTTGAAAACAATTTATTGGAATTCAAGTTTATTAAGCTCTGGATTATCTCCAATTGTCTCACAAATGGACTGAACTTTTAATTTCAAAATTTCCGGAATTTATTGGTTTGTCTTTCAGTAATCTTTGACATATATTCTTCAAATCCTTGAACCTGAAGATCACAAGTCTATTGAGTGACGATTAATTTGAAACAAAATTCACTTTGACTTCACTTTATTCATTACGAGAAGCTATTGATAAATGAGTCTAAAATATAAAGTAGTCTAAAGTGGAAACAATTTATTAAAAATAATTTTTTTATAGCCATTAAAAGTTTTACTAATGAAATGATATTACTAATAATTTCATGTTAGGGTTTGAATAAAATTTTTTATAATTATTTAAACTAAATTATAAATTGAATTCAAATAAAAATGTTTAAATTTTTAATAAATTTTAGTTTTATTTCTATTTTACTAATAATTACACAAAATCTGAATATTTTGGCCGAAAATGCAACCAATTATGAGACCATTTGGTCTTCAAATAATAGTTTGTTCGACAATATTACTGATGAGTCTATGGAGAGTAAAGACACAAATAAGACAATGGAAGACATGTTTGAGTCAGAGGCGGCTCCAGAAGTAAAGAGCACTCGAAAAGACTTGGATCAGGTATTGAGCAAATTCTTGGACTCTGGCATGAATTTTGCGATAGAGACCAGAAATGTGTTCAATGAAGAGCTGAATGAGTCCAAGAGCGACAGTGAGGCCAAGGATGTGTGGATTGCATACGGAAACTCCTGGGGTCGGGTATTCAACTCGCTCATCAAAGAACTGTTACCGAAAGTGCTTGAGTCGAGTGGCAGTGACTTAGATGTATCGATTGATTGCATTAGTGCTATCATTGCCACTGTTTCTGGTCTTAAGCTTAGGAAGGATTGGGCCGTAAAGTGTAAGTCAAACGAAAGTTATTTTTTAAAAATTATTTAATTAAATGTTTAAACTTTTGTTATTTAAAGTGTTTGACTCATCTGGCCGTCCATTCAGCGCCGGTAGTCTCGACGGCACAATCACAAGTTTAGGTGCATATGACCAGTGCCTGTCTATAGAAACAGAACCGGAAACGGAAATACCGTTTGTGGGCCAGTATTGTATACTGAAGTACAGAATTGCATTACCGCCTAAACCCAAGCGACTCACCCTTCGTAGCCAAGTGTTCAACTTTACGGGTACTCCAGTTCATGGAACGGTATGTTAAACCATAAAGAAATGTTTAATATCAAACATAAAAATGATATTAAAATACTTTCAATTAATGTTAGTTTTTGGAAGTGTTTTCTCTCTTTTCACATGCATTTTACGACCGGTACGGACGGACCGGTATTTGCATTCCGTCGGTGTGCGATAAGAATGATTTCCAGGTTTTGCTTAAGAATTGTTAGTTTTTATGAAGTTTTTATTTGGATATTTTAAATACAAATGTTTCCTCACTTTTATTAGTTATATCCGAAAGTCATATGAATCTAACGATCAATGACTGTCACACAAAAGTGTTGCCAAAACTCAATTCACTGCAAATCGCAATAATCTCAGTATTCGGTGTAATCCTAACTTTGATGGTATTGTCGACGAGTGTTGATCTGATCATTGCCTATACGAAGGACTTTAATTATATGCCTTTTATTAGCGTCGAGAGTCGATTTAGTAATTTGTTTAATAATTTTAACTTTCCAAAATTTTTAATTGCAAAAGTAAATCAATTTAGGAGATAAGGGAGGGGTTAGCAAGTATAATTTTAATAAACCTTTTCTTTATTGTGACAGCATAAATTTTAAATAAAAATAAGACATTTTTTTCACACATTTCAGAAAATAAGTTCAATTTCGATCTAATTAGCAATAATATAATTTATTTATTTAATATAATATTTAAATTAGTTAATTTTTACTAGAATTTTAAAAATTTCTATTTTTCTTGTAAATCGAACTGGGTTAAACTTAAAATATCAGATGATTATCTTAGATTAATTTACCTTTGCCAACTTTATTATTTAACATTTTTATTGTTTAATAAAAAATTATTTTTAAATAACAGGAAAACTACTTTTAGCGACACTTTTATCATTTTCTGTGTACACAAACGGGAGACAACTGTTCAACACGAGCACCCGTTCCTCCTTCAGTGCCATTGAATCGATAAATGGCATACGTGTGCTGTCGATGCTATGGATTCTATGGACACATACCTACTTAATACCAATCAAAGAGACGTTTACTTTTGTACGAGAATTCATGTTTACAGTCGAAGAACTTAGCTTTCAGTTGATACTAAACGGTTGGGTATTAGTGGACACCTTCTTCCTGGTCGGGGCAATGCTTACCACTTACTCTATATTTCACCGAATGGCCAGAAATGAGGGTCAGATCAATGTATTGCAACACATATTGAACCGCTTTTGCCGGATTTGGCCCTCTCTGTGCCTGACCGTAATGCTGGTCTTCCTAATTCCATCCCTGGCCAGTGGCCCGCTTTGGAAAGAGTACTTTGATCTCCAAATGGGGAAGTGTTACAAGAATTGGTGGACGACTTTGGTATTCATAAACAATTGGTTCGATGAAAGTCAGATGTGTTTATTGCATACCTGGTATTTGGCCGCAGATATACAACTTTTCATCATTGCCTTCATTCTTATTATTCCACTTTACAAGTGAGTCGTTATTTGAATTATAGATATTTTTTAATTAAACATTAAATTAAATTTAAATTTATAGAAAACCAATTTTTGGAATAAAATTAATAATCGGTGCAGCGATGGCCAGTTGTTTGGCTATAGCTATTCGCACATACCTTCTCAAACAAAATCCAACTGTACTCTACAATACGCCTAACGAAAGGTATGCTTTAATTATATATTAATATAAATATATACTTTTAGACAATTTGTATTAATTGTTACTCTATTGTATGGGGTGGCCAGGGATGTGTACGACCAGGCATCAACTATATACGTGCACACTTACATACATTTAGGGCCGTACTGTGTTGGCCTGCTTTTGGGTTACATGATATACAAACATAAAAAAGTGGAAATAAACCCGGTACTCAATAATAGATAGAATAAAAAATTAATTTTGACAACAATTTTTTAAATATAATTTATTTCTATAGTTTCTGAATCTATTGGTTTGGTTTATAGCACTATTCGGGTGTTTAGGCATAATGTTGTCGACATATACTCTAAATAGAGGAGAATTTTGGTCACCGACTTTGGGGGCTCTTTATGCGGGTCTGCACCGGACGGCCTGGTCTTCGTGTGTCGCTTGGATTGTATTTGCCTGCACTACAGGAAATGGAGGTTAATGTTAAATATAAAAATTAAATTAAAACTAACCTAGACACTCTTAAAATATAGGTCCAATCAATGCATTCCTATCGTGGAAATTATTTGCACCTTTGGGCAAGCTAAGTTTTATGATCTACTTAATGCATTTTCTCGTTATTTGGGTCCGGTATGCATACCTTCGCCAACCGCTACCGTTCAGTCACTACACAATGGTATTGAATAGTTATAAATAAATAGTATTTTAATATTTAATAATTTTGTTCTCTCTTTTCAAACAGTTTTGCGAATTCATCGTTAATCTGGTGATCAGTACCGGTGTCTCAATCGCAACCTATTTGGCAGTTGAGGCGCCGATGATGTGCTTATATCGCATATATTTGTCGAATGCATTCAAATTCGCAAACATTCGGTTAATACAAACGGTTAATAAAAAGAAGAAAAACGATAGAGAAGTGAATGACAGCGGTATTGTCGTCACTATGTCTTCAAAACTCTAATATGAAATTGAATCGCAATTCAGAACTTCATTAAAAATCTAATTAATGTATTTAATGAAAAAAATATTCATATTTTATAAAGTTTTATTACAAAAGAAAAATTTGATACAATAAACGCAAATATTTATTAATACAAAAAGTTTTATAAAATATATTTATTTCTAATCATAACAATCGCCTGCATTGGCATCGAAGTCACCTTGCATCATTTTGCACCCATTCTATTCAATTTCAAGCAAGTCTAATTTGTATTGGCATTATGTCGACTTCACATCTATTGCAAAGTCAATATAAGAGCCAATAATAAAAATTAGAGACTTGTTTGAAATTGAATAGATTGAGTGCAAAATGATGCAAGCTGGCCTATATACTAATGAAGGCAATTGTTATCATAAAAAGTACATTTAAAGCATAAATACGAAAAAACTATAAATATCCTGAAATTAAAAGAATATTAAAAGAAATTAATTACTGAAAAAAAGAATAACATTAGAAATATCGGAATATATTTGGTATTAAATGACTCAATTAATTGCTACCACTCTTCGTCTCCATCACCCCCGGCGTTGTCGTTGTCGTTGTTGTGGACCACAGTTTTGTCGGACGAGTTGTCGTCTTCCCCCCAATCAAACTCTTCGTTATTCGCATTGTTGTCCTCATTCGTGTCCTTCCAGTCGTCGCTATACTCTTCAGTCTTTTGTGGCTCTTCTGTCGAATTCCAATCATTTTGGTTGTTGTCATCGACCGCCCATTCATTGCTTTCCTCTTCTTTTTGTGGCGTATCTTCGCCCCAATCCTCTTCTTGTGCTTTGTCTTCTACTTTAGAGGCCTCTTCAGTATTCCATTCATTAGTGTTTTGGTTGTCTTCTGTTCCCCAATTGCTTTCTTCAACAGTCTCTTCAGTTGTTTTATTGTCTTCTGTTCCCCACTCTGTCTCTTCGGGTTTGTCATCGATTTTATCGATCTCTTCTGTTCCCCAATTATTCACTTCTTCGGTCTTTTGTTTAGACATTTTGTTCTTTTTCTTCGATTTTTTCGGTTTATTAAACTTTTCTAATTTTTCGCTATCTTTTTGTGGTTCTTGTGTCCAATAATTCGAATCCTTTTGCTTATCACTCGATTTGTCGGCATTTTCCGTCCAATCGTTATTATCTTCGATTTGTTCAGAGCTCTGACCCCATTGTGCTTCCTGTGCGTCATTCGGAGTGCTTTCCCAACCCACTTCTTCGCTCATTTTATCCAACTTCTCAACTAAATCCTCAGATTTATAGTAATTTTCGTCAGTTTTCTTCTCCCATTCCTCATTTTTATCGACTGTATCTCCAGAAACGACAATCGTATGACTCCATCCCTCTTCAGCGCCTCCACCCCATTCATTGTCTTCAGTATTCTTCGACACGTCTTCACATTCATAATACTTATCAGAACTTTCAGAAAAATCTTCGAAATCGGGTAACTTATCGACTAATCGCGACGACAAACCGTTGGACATCTCTCCCAAAAGCAGTAGTCTCTGCCTTTTGATATCTTCCAACAATTTCTTCTGCTGTTCCTCAAGTTGTTGAGTGCGCATCAGATCCATACGCGTCGGCAAATCGATATAAGTAGTGGCCGTCGATGTGTCCGTCCGGGCGATGTTGAACGACGTCTCAGTCGCTGTACTGCAGGTCTTCGGCTTTTGAAGAATAAACGACGTATTTGTGGCTATACTACAGGTCTTAGTTCGACTCATCGAAGTGTCGGTGCCTTTAGTGCTAACGGTTTTGCTTTTAACGAACGAAGTATTCGTCGATTTGCTCAAAGTCTCCACTTTTTTGGCTTTAATTTCGATTACTTTCGGTTCAATTGAATTTCGCGTTTCGTTTCTCTTCGAAACAATGTTTTCCTTAACGTCAGTCCCAATGGCGTCAGAAATATATTTATTATTTAAATCCAAATTATAATTAACGTTCTGTTGCTTCAAAAGCGCAATCTCTTCCAACAATTCCCTAATTTTCCTCGACTTCGGGTCTTCATTGATGTGAATATAGTTGACAATACGTCGAGCAATGGCTGCGTATCTCAAAGTGCTGAGCGTTTCCTCTAAATAGCATTTGGCCGGACTTATAGTCGCAATCATAGAGGTCTGGGAATTGCCGCCCAGACTCTCCCTAAGAAGCCAAGTGAGCGCCGAATCGCGGTATGGAATGTGTGCGAACTTATTCGGATGGGATCCCAAATCCGCCAGTTTTGAGATCACTTTCCCTAAATTAAGTAATGATTTATTGATAAGCGATCCCTCTTTCAGTCGGTCACCACTCGTTCCGGTTACGCCAACCCTCTCACTACCGGCCAAATCAATTAGATTAATATGTGAACCACACGAACAGCTCATATCTAAACCCATTTCTTCGGAATTTCTCAATTGCGACAAAACAATAGTGAATATCGAATGCGAACGACTGCTGTCCGTATTAGCAACGGTCGAAGCGGTCGCTCTTCGCTTGTTTCCGCTCATCAGTCGATACATAATGTCTTCATAATTCTCAACCGAATGTTGAGTCAAGTTCTCGACGTATGGCCCGGTTTGTGGATGTTCTCGAATACGTAATGTCTTCTTATTGTTATTCTTGTCGTCGGACAACAAGTCGTAAATCTTTTCGTTATAAATCTCGCAATAACTGACGTCAACACTGAATATCACATCAGTCTTAGTGTTGAATCGATGATACAATTCGTGGACAAAGCGCGGGATTATACCCGGATTCGTATCGGTGCCCATCATTGTGAAGCTCTTACCGCTGCCGGTCTGGCCGTAAGCAAACAGACAAACATTATAGCCCTCCAATGCCCTCTCGACCAACGGTTCGCCCATTTTGTAGAACACCCGGTCCTGATCTGCGTATTCGAATAGGTCTTTGTCCGACGAGTTGAGACACTCATCGAAACCAAATTCCAATCGATTGTAGTTATCATTGTCTGAGTTTATAATCCGAACAGTATTTCCGTTCATATCAATCACCGAAATATCATTTTTCGAATCCTTTTCCGAATCAATGAAAGGCCGCAAACGAACGGCCACTTTGAGCGCAAACCCCATTCCAGCGACGGCTGGACTCCAATCCACTTCATTGTTGTATTGATTGCTTTGATTCAAATCTTCAATCATTTGATCCTCTGATCTCTGGTCAACAAAATGGTTATTAACCGAAGAACTTATCTTATTATCCATATTAGGACCCAAACCAACCGCAACGTTAACATTGACTGAAAGTCGGTTTTGGTTTTGATTTAGGTTTTGGTCGGACTTATTGTTTAAAGTCTGTGTCGACGACTCGAACGGAAATGTCAATGTGTTTCGATGAACATTAGTTCCGGTGTTCGTCTCCATTACTGTCGACCTAAGAGTCGGTTTAAAAGTTGTCTTTAAGTTAAAATACATTTTTAAAACTCAATAAATTCAAACAAATTTAGAAATGATTCAAATGAATCTCAAAGCGACAAACACTCTAATAAATACCCCTTTTATCTGGGCTTAGGCTTAACCCTTGGGAGTCACGGGTTTAGCAAAAAGCCATACAAAGGCTAACTTTGCAGATGTTAACCAGTTTTGGCAGTTTATGATTGGTTCTCAAAAGATTATTTGATTGCAAACAAAAAACAATCAATTTTTAACGCAATTCCACTCAAATAATCTTATTTCAGTTTTTAAAAAAATTAAATTTAAATTATTTGTTAATCACAATAAAAGGCGTAATAGTTATGTAAAATTAAAAACAATTCAAATCATTTATACCGCTTAACCGTTCCGTTCGGTGTCTTAATTTCAATCATAGTCTTTGTCTTCGGTTCGAAAGGCGACGCTTCGGGAGTGGACTCAACCGAAGATTGTTTACTGGCTTTGGAATCAACGGAAGACTGTTTGTTAGACTTGAGTTCAGCTGAAGACTGTTTGCCAATCTTGGGCTCAACGGAAGATTTGACTTTCGTATTCACATTAGAACCCGAACTCTGCGTCCGTTTAGTCACCCCCTTATCGGTAGCGCCGAAGTCAACGGTCGTGAATATGGGCGATGTCTGACGTGTGGCCGGACTCATAGCCACCGGTTTTTGTAACCACTTCTTGCCATCAATATTGTCGTCGCCGGTAATCACTGGCCGAACAATATTATTGCGCGACCTCTCTCGCGAAGTACTTCTATTGCGGGCCCTTTCGGTCGAAGTAGCCCTAACTGGTCTGGACTTCGTAATCGTATCAGTTTTGTTGCCTTTGTCTTTGTCTTTGCCATTAATCAACGGATCCGCAAAACGCAAGTTCTTCGGCGATATCTTCAATGATTGTGTTGTTGTCGGCGAAGGAGTCGAGCGATTCGGAACCGATTGGTATATACTTTTGGGCGTTTGGCGTATATAGCGAATACCTGACGGCAATTGACTGCCCATTCGCGTCGATAATGGAGTGTCGGGTGACTCAGAGGTCAACGTATCGGCTGAGGAATGGGCGGCGAATGGACACAAGTGTTGAAGGTTTTGGTGGTTTGGCTTCGCTTTAGTGCCACTCGTTTTCGTGCTATTCGTTTGGATCTTATTTTTCCACATATTTACGACTATTCTTAAGACAATTAAAACAAAAGATTACTAAAAAGTTGACTCAAATAATACAATACTTACCAAAACTTAAATACGATTTTGTCTTAAATTAAACGTTATTTTCGATGAAATTAAAAAAAATAATGAAATCCAATATAAAATTGAATATAAAATCCGTATTTAAAACCGATTATGAGATTAAAAATGAATCCAATTATTGGTTTACATGTCTTTGTGTGTAGTTTAGGCACAAATTTAAATCCGATTTACAGTTCAATTCATTTACTTATTTAAAGGTTAATCGAGTCAACAGTTTTGGGTTCAAAAACATTACAGTTTTTAACGCAAATATTTTTAAACTCTAACGCAATGTTTTGCCACATATCAGACGATAACAGCTTAAGTTGAGACCATGTTTTGGTATCTTTTTATTATACACTTGTATTGACTTAATGTGCTTTCGAGTTGTCATACGACCCAACTCGCATAGGCATCAACTATGAGTTTGTTTCTACTCTCACAGCAGGCATTTGTTATAATATGCGTTTTGATTGGTTTATATAAATTTAATAAACACAAAATACAACCTGTTAATCAATAACGCTTTGTAATTAACCCCCTAAAGTTATTCTCAACGTAAATGTACAATCTACAATGTAGATTCTACATTAATTTGTTTATTTGTTGTTGATCTTGCTAAATTTGTATTAATTTAAATAAATACAATTATAATTTTAAAATTTATTTCAATACAAAACAGATTTACAAAACAGTTAAAGATTTCGAGTTATTTATTAAAATTTTAATTTTATATTAAAATATGAGACAGTACACTTAATTAATTTTGAATGCAATCGCATAATTAAATAGCAACTAATAGTGTGCTATCGACTATCGAGACGAGTAGTAATGCCGTTTCGGCTCAAGTCGACTCTTCCGTAAATATCAGATATGATGTGATTATAAGACAACGAAGTAATCAAAATAAAGTTATTTATCATAAACTACAAGAGCTGTTGCTATCGGAAGCGCTTTATATCGCCGATCGTAAGGCCAGAGAAGCCGTCGAAACAAGAGCTCAAATCGAAAGAAAAATTGCACAAAAAGAAAAAGAATAGAAAGATAATTAGCTTAAAGGCACGGGAGGAGAGGGCCGGCATTAAGACTGGCCATTAGAGTGGACAGCCTACTGATATGTCAACTGAAGACGTGCGAGAGCGCCAGCAGATCCGCTACGAGCGCCACAAAGACCGACAGCGTCTATGGCGTCTATGACAAGCCGTGGCGTTCGGGTCAAGCGTTGGCTCAAAACCTGTACCGACCGTCACGTTCTTCGACCAATGAGGACAAAGAGGTTTACGGCGACGACTTGGACGCACTCGCAAACACCAATCGCTTTGTTCCGACAAACAGTTCTCCGAAACTGATGACAACTCGAAACGCGAGGGTCCGGTACAGTTCGAGCGCCAGGAGGAAGAAGACCCGTTTAGTTTGGATAAGTTGTTGACTGAAGTGAAAAAGTCGAGCAAAAGATCCGAAGCGAGTGAATACGGAAACCGAAGCAGTTATAAGCGACGCAAACACTAGATATGATTTGTCTGTTATTATTACTATTAATGTAAACATTTATTCGCATTTCAATAAATGTTTCTAACTTTTCGTAAATTTGAAATAAATATACTTTACTTTAGATAAATTAATAATTAATTTAATTAATTAATATGGCCCGGCTAATACAAGCGTCTATTATTACAATCTAATTTATTATTATAATCTAGCTTGTCATCAGGGTAGAAACAGAAAAAATACTTTTTAATAAAAATAAATTATATTAGAATTTTAAATTAAAATAAACTTGCTTGTTAAATTTTAGCAGAAAATTGACTGCAAAAACTAAAACTGAACAGTAATTTGTTTCAATAAAATTAATGTGTTTTGAAAATTTTTGTTTAATAATCATTAGTTTTTAAGTTTTTATTATGTGTATTTTAATAAGAATTTTATAATTAAACATAATTATTTTAGATTTTGTTTGTGAAATTTGTTAAATGTAAAACATTAAAATTAATACTAGAAATTAAAGTAATAAACATTTTATTCAAACTAGTTTTTGCAATTCAAATTTTAAAATTTTATCATTTATTAGAAGATATATAATTACAAAATGCCAATAAGGGGTAAAGTATAGTATTATACTATGTATATAATATGCGTTTAAATTGAGTTAATCTTAAAATATAATGTTTAATAATCATTGCTTAACAAACTTCGAAATTTAATATTTGGTAAAAACTGTTTAGTTGAAAAGTTATGTTTTAGCAAGTTATTAATCAATAATTAATAAAATAAAACATTCAAAAAACTATTTACAATACTATTGATTTTTAAAAACATATTAATATTTAAAATATGATTTAACATGGATTTAATGTGGTATTCAAATTATTCAAACTTTAATAACATAACAAAATATAAATTATTTGAAGATTTGCCGGATTTAGCAGCGATTCCATCGAAATATCAGATAATTCTGATTCTGTTTTACTCGACGACAGCATTCTTTGCTTTTATATCAAATATAATAACTATATTTGTTTTACTAAATGCAAATAAAACCTCATCAGAGCTAAGCAAATATTTGATTAATTTGTCGATTTCGGACATAATTATGGCCACATTTTCAATACCGTTTTCTTACACAATGTTTATGTATGGCAAATGGCTATTTCATCCGGACTTCTGTCCGTTTGTGCTCTCAATTCAAGTTTTGTCTATATTTGTTAGTATTTATACTTTAATAGCTATTGGAATTGACAGGTATTTCATGAGCAAAATCACCAAAAATATATATAAAATTTAAGAATAATTTAAAGTTTGACTGTTTATCAGGTACTATGCAATAGTACATCCACTTTATTCAAGCAATTGGTTGAAACACTTTCCAAAAATCACAATTTCTATCATTTGGTTGTTTGGTTTGGTTCTCTCTTTGAGCACATATTTCAATAGCAAAGCCGTAGAGTTTAACTACAAAAACCAAACTTATTATGAATGTCGGGAAACCTGGGATGAAAGGGCAGGAAAAATATATACGATCAGCATGTTTAGTATTACATTTGCCTTTCCGGTCGCAGTTCTGCTGTTTGTGTATAGCCGTATGGCTTATGCCGTTTGCAATCGACAATTCAATCAAAATCTATCCAAGACTTTGAAAAAACAAAAGAGCAAGGTTTAATTTATACTAATTATTTTTTGTATATGCTTATCTATAATACTATATTTATAAATTGAAAATAAACTTGCATTATATTATTAAAGTTGCTTTTAAATGACATTTTTAGCATCTGTGCTAACTAGTAAAGTATTATTAGATACTCGATATCACCTTTTATAGAAACAACTTTAAAACAAAGGAGTTTTAACCATATTTTTCCGGCTGGATTAATTACTCTAGTATTATAGATCTCATCAAAAGACACCTTTTTGCCATTGGAACCATATTTTTAAAAAATTTA
>JAQFXP010001085.1:0-21803 GCA_034693685.1 Belba bartosi
CATTTGATTCGAGCAAAGATACCTCCCTCTCTCTCCCTCTCTCTCTCTCTCCCTCCCTCTCTCCTGCTCTCTAAATATTTAATTATAAATTAACAAGATGACAATTAATACAAATTTTATAGTAAAACAACAAAAATGATATGTACATTAAAATTTATCTGGTCATATTATATGAAATAGTAAATTAAACTTAAAATAATTTAACTTACAAGTTAGTCTTTTAATAAAATAATCAGTTGCTGTAATTCTTAAAAGATTATATTTGTCTTCGAGTTTCTATTTACAGTGTTTTAGCCAATACTTAACATTTATTTAATGATTGCCTTAAGCCAATCGAAGAGATTATCGAATTTAAAATGAATTTAATTGACTCAAACTTTTAATTTGTTTTAAGTCAAATAAAGTTTGAATTAATAATCTTAAAGATCAATAAGTTTTTACATTATTAAGTCATTATTTGTTGTTTTGAATAGAAGTGAAAAAAGTTTAGAACCGAATATATGTCATATCATATAATGAGAAAAGTATAGTTTGCCTAATGATGGAAAAGGAAATCTTTTATGCTATGAGAACTTGCCCACAAAATCCATTAAAACAAAGGTATTCCAGTCCAGGAAAAGCTGTGAGAACTGCTCGACTACTCTCTGCTCTCCACAACTCCAAACTCAATAATTAGAATATTCTATGTTTTGCAGTTTAAGTTAAACTTTTATGATTTATAAAGCGTTTCGTTTAAAACCAATTTATTTATTAAATGCAAGTTTGCATTCAATATAACGAATATACGAATCTATAGTAAATTTCAGAGAATATGAACTGAATGGTTAAATGCATTAAAATAGTGCACAACTTGATCCTCATTTATCAATATGTGGCGAAGTTTTATTGTTTGCCAAAAGTCGACAAAATCATAGATAGAGTGGAAACGATTCAAATTGAGGAAAGAAATCAATTGCTATCATATTCACGATTTCCTGTCATTTTGTGTGAGCAGAGTCTGTCCGGTATTCAAATCATTCAAATAAGGCATATAAACCATCAAACCTATGACGCATAGAGTATATGCGGGTCCGGAATACCAGTGTTCTCTACTGTTGTATATTTGTGATCAAATGTGCTTTTTGTCAGCAAAGGATATGTGCGATGGATGAGCACAAGCCAACTGAAGCCCAGAGCAGAGCAGAGCAGAGCTGACTGAATGCATAATACAATATATGATAATATGCAAACTCTTAAGTTTGATGCGAGTCATGCGAGACGTTTCCGTGAGTGCAGTGCTGTTCGCAGTTCGCTATTCGCTGTTCAGTCGTCGATAGCATATATTCAGTCGTCAGTCGAACAGAGACTGAGTTCGCGTTGTCCTCAACGATCGAACCTAATGTGCGCCGAGAAGTCATTAAAAAGTGAAAACCATTTCAGCATTACTACAGCCATCGCAACCGATTGTTATGATCAAATGTAATGGGTGTCCACGACAGGCATATATTATATAATAAATATATGAATGTTATATAAGTTATATATATATATACAGTATATATATATAATATTTTTATATATATTATAATATTCGTGATAAGCCTGAGCTCTCCTATTCTAAACGTAAAACTGATGTGAAAAACGACAGGAAAAGTGCGGAATTCAACACGTTTTCGAGTCACGCGATTGGCATATAAAGCACATAAAGCATATTAAGTACTGACATATAAGTCTGAAAATCGATGCATTCATTCACTTATGATTTCCTTCCCGATCACAGAGCCTAACGATTTCTATTATATCGCACTTGTATTGCAATATTGCCATTTACCATTACACCAAGCTACTACTTATATAAATACATGTACAGTATATATATGTATATATATATATTTGTATATATATACTAATATTACAGATTCTATATATAAGTCGAAATTTGCAAACACTTCACTTCACTTTCTCTTCTCATTGTTTCCATTACTGCCTTCGATATATCTGTCTTTCCTCTCTGTGCGTCTGTCCTGTATGATTGTAATAGCACTAGTAAAACATGAAAACCCCAAACTAACTAAACCATTTCTTTCCTCAGATTACAAATTATTACTTAACATAAGTATTGTTCAGATTTTTATTATCAAAACTTATGAACTTATTTCTCGTATATGTTTGTCACGAACTTCACAAACGAGTCAATTATTGAAATATTAAATTATATATTCATTGCATCTGAAGACGATCTCTACTTCTGTTAAACTTGTTTGTTTATTATTCTCTCATATAAATTCTGTTTAAACTTATAATGTTTTTGTTGCCAATATCTGCTATATTGATAAGTTAGTTTTATAAACTAAATCACTTCAAATGAAGTTTGACGCAAAAAGTAGTTTTTCTCTATAAGCAGGGATCGAGAAGGTCGGCCAATCCAAGGGGGGGGCTTGGGGAGACACTTTTCCAAAAACACTTAAAAACCTATATATTTATTATAAAATTTTATTTAATTTTACTAGATTTAAACTAAATTTATTTAATTTAATTTAATTCAAATAGGATTTAGCAAAAATTTAGGAAAATTTTCACAATTTTGGTTTTAAAAAACTCAAAAATTTGCCGGCTGCCGGCAGACTGGCGCAGTGTTTCAAGGCGTCCGGCTGCAGTTAAGTTTGACTTAACAAACAGGTAGTGGGTTCAAACCCCGTTCGAACTAATTATTCTTTTCAGAAGTTTAATAGGGTTTGGGGGGCAAGACGACCTCGGGCTGCTTGCCAAGCGCCATTAATTGATAGTGTACGAGCAGTTTAGCCACAAACTACGTATACGTTCAGGTGTGTGCTCTTAAAACTGTGACATTATTCTCGTTACCATACTTCACGGTAAAATTACGATCCCTGACTGGGTTGAAACCCCTGGTTTGCAGGGAGAAAATCCTCGTGCGTGGTAAAAAAGGCGGCCGGCAAAAAGTCGAGGGGGTACCTTTTCGCGGGCCAAATGCTAGAGGGAATAAAGAGTATTAATTTTTTCATTTAAGACTAAATTTATTAAAATTTAATAATAAATTTTAGCAAAAACAAAATGTAATAATGTTTATCATTTTTAAAATTGTAATAATTAATTTATAAATGATTAATTATAAATAATTAATTATCAGATTAGTTAGTTACCCGGTAATAAAATAATTGTAAGTAATTTTAATATTTATTTGGCTTACAATTAAAACAAGTTTGCTATAAGCGCGTTATACTGTATTATTTTTGAGAATAAATTAACTTCTGTTTTATTTGTATATAATCTAATTCTAAGAATAATCTAGGAAATATACTTAAATATTTTTTATTGCATAAAACTATTAACAATTATTTAAAAAATAATTATTGCCAAAAACAATTTAGAATTTTTAATTAATAAATTAATTTTTACATAAATTTTTATTTTATAATTTGTAAACATTTGTATCAATATATTGTACATTTGATACATACAGTTTGTTTTATAATTAAATTAAAAATCTAGCTAAATTATAACAAATTTAAATCTGAAACCATTTTGGTTTGTATTACAAAATTTAAAATGTACAAATTTTATACATTTAAATTTAACATCCTTGATTAGTTTTAAATAGTATTTGATTAGTATTTATAATTTAGATTTTTTTAAATTTTTCACTTGAAATATTTTTAAAATAATAACAATTTTGTATTTACATAAAATTCTTACTTATATATAATTTTAAGTATTAGGAATTATCAATATTAAGTATTTTGATATGTATAAATTGACATGACCAAACTTCTCTGAACAAATTAATTATCCTTGAAAAGTAGAATATCTTAAAATGTATTTTATATAATTTAAAGTAAAATATTCGTTTTTTAAATTATATTTAAAGCATTTCAAACACACAGTGTTAAATTTTTTGGATATTTTAGAGTTTACTTCAAATATTTAAAAACTTTTCATCTAATTATAGTAAGTTTTTAAATTTAATTAAATTACTCCTTAAACTTATTGGTAATTAATATAGAATTTTATTGTATTTAAAACTCAAGCGCTTTCGGTTCTTCCAGAACCTTCATCAGGATTAAACCTTTTATATTAAGTTTTTGTTCAATAATAATTGACTTTTAATATTAATTTTGATTAAATTTTGGTTATTGACTTAATTTTTCTTTTTTGCATTTATTTGTACATTTTGTAAATCTTTTTATTTTATTATAATATTTTTAAAAAATTATGGCTAGTTTTGTTAAAATTAAATTGCAATAAAATTTCGGTAAACGGATCAATTAAATTAATTATTTACTGGATTTAACTAGCTCATTTGCACTGTGTGATGTATAAAAATTATTCTTTAGATTAACATAAAAAAGTAAACAGTTTTATGCTAAGAAACCTCACCGAGTTAAATCACAAAAATAATTTTATGTTTATTTAGATTAGTATGTTTATTAAATCTACTGTAATCCTAAATAAATTTAACTAAATCTTATGATTAATATTAAAATTACATGAACTAAATTTAATATTTGTTGTATTTATAAATATAATCTCAAATAAAATAAATATTTTAATAATAAATTTAATTCAACTAAATAATTTTTTTTCTAAAAAACTTTCATTATTGTCAAATGTTTCAAGAATTTAATAAAAGCTAAAATTTATCAACTCAAAATATTTTAATTATGTTAAAAACAGAAATTAAAATTTAAAAAATTAGCCAAAAATTTCTGATTTTAAAAAGTTGGCATTTAATATAATCACATTTGGTTAACGAAAAAATGTTTTACCACATCAAAGAAATCTAGTTAATTTGTTAAATTTAAGGTTAAAATTAACAATTGTTTTCTAAATTGGTGTTAAATCCGGTTTAAATATAGCTAAATTAACCGAATTTAGTCTAATTTTAGTTTAAGCAAAAATTAAGTTTGAGTTAATTTGCAATAATAGCAGAGATTGGAAAAGTTAAGCAATTGAGGAAAGATCAGGGATGGAATTTTTCTAAGAATGTTTAAAATCCTTATGATCATGCCAGCCAGGCAGGGTGGTGCAGTTGTTATAGGCGTCGTTTTGTGTTTATATCACATGGGCAACTGGTAATGGGTTCAAATCCCTAATCGGCGTACTCATTCTTTGACTTTTTTTTAAAAATAGCATAGAGTTTGATACTGTACGGCTTATTGGAGGCAAGATGACTACGGGCTGGTTACCAAAAACTATCTATCGGTAGTTTACTAGCGGTTTAGCCAAATCAGTTATGTGCTCTTTAAACTCTGATCCTATAACCGGTTGTGCAGAAAGAAGCCAGCCCGAAAAAGGACATGATACAGTAACTAAATACTCATGTATATAATCATGTTGCAATTTAACTTTATTTAACTGCAATTAAACTTAATTTAATTTAATTAACTAAGTTTAGCATCATTTTAACAAGAATATAGTAATTTTAATAAACTTAAAAACTTACATAAACCGCCAAAAAACTTAGAGAATGTACCTTTTTGCATGCTAAATGCTAAAAAAAATAAATGCCAATTTTTAAAATTAGAGGAGATTTTAGTTAATTTTTTTCTTTTTAATCTCGGTTATATAACAAATTTTGAGTATTTAAATTTTTTCCATATTTTCTCCCATACCCTCTTCTGGGTTGTTTGATTTTTAAAAATTTCTAGTTGAGTATATTCAACAAAAAATACGCACATTATGTAATAAAAAGTTTTAGATATTATTCAATTTGATTTTCAAAATAAATAAATAAAATAAAATAAAAAATATTTTACAAAATATAAAAATGTAAAGGTAATGAAAAACTAATTTTTAATAAATAAAATTATTTAAACAATTTTATAATTGTATAAAACTTTACAGAAATAATCAAGATTATTAATAAATAAATAATAAACAAATTTACAAACTTTGTTCTAATATAATTCTCTTGTTACAATCGAAATGGCAGACCTGGAGCATCGGGCACTTGGGTGGCAGTTGTTTGCAACTACAGTAGTAACTCTTCTAGAGAACCTAACGTCTTGTAATTAGTTTGGTTCGAATGACTCATAGACTGTCTGTCATTCAAAGCTCTGTTTTACTTCAGTCGACGATTTGCACGCAAAACAAATTATTATAAGTTTTGTATTATTTGTTTTTAAAAATGTAATTATTAAAAATTAGAGTTATCTAGTTAATCTTAAAAATTAATTATATTGGAAATTATTTTTTAGATCAAAACTCAGAGATATAATTAAATTTTCAAAATAAAAGTACAAAACAGTGTATAAGTTTTTATTATAAATTATTATTAGTTAAACCCCAATGTAATTTCCGATTTAACTTTAACTGTAATTTAATTCGATGTAATTATATTTTTTTAAATTTTAAGTTAGCTATTTTATAGCATCACATTAGTAGATTTTAATATTAAAATATAAACTTTATTCATCGACACTATTGTGGTTAAATTTACATTTGTTTTTTGTAACTCAGAAATGTAATTTTAGTTTTTTCCAATTTATTTATAAATTATTAAAGTTAGAACAAATGTGTTTAAAACAATTTTATAGCAAACATAATTTTGCAAAGCATTTATATTGATTAAATTTTGCTAAACCAATTAGTTTTTAATTATAAGCAAAATAAATAATTTTTAAAAAGTTATCATAATCAATTGAAACCAAACTAAAAATGTGTTACATTTGGAAAAAATAAATCTGAATTTAACCACAATAGAGTTGATGAATAAAGTTTATATTAAAGTCTACTACTGTGATGCTATAAAATAGCTAACTTAAAATTTTTAAAAATATAATTACATCGAATTAAATTAAAGCTAAAGTAAAATTAGAAATTGCATTCGATTTTACCTAATATTATGATTTTAACATGATAAATTAAAAATATAAATTTTTGCTAAATATACAGCCGATTTCAGAACTAACTTCTTCACATATCCTTAATTAAATCTAAAACGCTAGATTATTTCAGCCTTCATTTTTATGCAATAATAGAATTTTATTAAAAATTTACCACATTAACTATTTTGGAAAATTTGAGTTGGTTATTTTGTAACATGATAAAATCTTTAGAGTAAAAACTACCATAGTTAGAAAAAAATTTAAACAATACATTTTATTTATTTTAAAATATTATTAGATACGTGTATTTTTGTTTTTAAAAATTATGACCTAGAACAATTTTAATCAGTACTAAAACCTAAAAAATCGAATGTTTGTTACGCTTACAAATTGGCTATTTTTAAACAAATAAATTTTTATAATTATAATTTTTTAAAAATAAATGTTAGTTATAATTTGAAAAATTTAAATATTTTTTACCAAAAACATTTTAAAAATAAAAATGATATTTTCTATGACAGATTGTATTAATTACAATACATAATGTAAGCTATATTTAGGTTAAATATTTTTTATGGAAAATAATCTAGCATATTAGATTTATTTAAGGATATGTGAAGAAATTAGTTCTGAAAACAGCTGTATATTTAAATCAAACAAAAATAGCTTAAACTGATATTTTTTTTAATTAAAAAAATTCTTTTTGGATACAAAAAGTAAAATTTTTGTATTTGGATTCTTAGGGTAAATATTAGATAATTTAAATTTAAATTGAGTTAATTTAGCTAGATTAAGTCTAAATCTGTTAGTTAAATACAATTAAATTTTGTTAAACTTGTTTAAACTAACATGCTTGTCAAAAACACTTCTTAAAAAAAATTTAAGATTATAAAATAAACCCAACATTTTTGATATCAAAATAAATTTGCAAAAAAAAGAAGAAAAGTTTCATTAAATAAAATTACCAAATTAAGCGAATTGTTTATGATTAGACTTATTGAAGTATTTTACACAAAGTAATTTTTTATTTGAAATAGTTTTCGAGTTTTGATTTTTGAAAATTTGACTTCAGTAAATTAAAAAAATATATAAAATATTCGGAAATAATTTTAAACCCCGTCCCTTAACAACAATGAGTTGAAATTTTTTACAAGTAAGAAATTGAACAAATTTATTGGTCCTTTCTTTAGAAACTATTTGAAAATTTTGCACAATTTGGATAAACAGTCAATTACAAATTCATTTGTCAGTACTACTTTATTATCTTGAAAATAGATGCTAACCCACTCAGGTTACATCATTTTTACACAAATAATTATTTTAATATTAAACATAAAAAGATTTGTTAAAATTTGTCCTTAATTGATATCACGAATTCATGATTTTAAGCGTATTTAAAATATATTTGATATATTATTGATAAAACTTTATATCAAATTAATTATCACACTATATTTGTCTTTTAATTTAAAAAATAATTGAATATTTTTATATACTGCATAAGCTATGATTTCAATAATTTTATTTAAACATTAAATACTAAAACTCTCGTTCGGTTTCTTCTGAAGATTCATAAAAATGTTAAAAATTCAAAAAAAAATTAAAACACAAAATGCAGTTAATAATTTAAATTAAACTAGTTACAAATATTATGTTTTATTATTTTAAACACATTTAAATGAAACTTTATTTATTTTATGTTAAAAATTAACTTTTTTTAAAGTGACTATAAAATCTTAAATTACAATTTAAACAGAGCTATAGCCACAATAACGCCATCTAAACATTTTAAAAATCAATTTGTTTTAAATTTTAAAATTTATTTTTGAATAATTTTAAATTTGTAAATGCAACGCGAATATTTATATAATAGATTCAAAAATAAATTTACTAGATTAAAATCAACAATATTGTAAAAATTGACAATAATTTTGTTAATGTTAAAATTAAACTTAAAATCAATTGTAAAAATGTATATTTTTTAAATAATTAGTCTTTCGACTCAATAGTTTCGAGTCAGAAGGTTTAGTCAAAAATAAATTGGTGATTTTTCACAAACCTTAAATGATATCAAAAAAGAATAAAATAATTTTAATATTTAAAAATTAATTATAAAATAAATTTTGGGTAAATAAAGAATTTCCACTGTTCATATATAATTTCTAATATAATTTTTAAAAATTTAGAGCAGAGTGTCAAAATATTTAAACTTAGCGCTAAAAAACTAAACTAATTATTGTATAAGATGTGAGAGTATTGCTATATATCACAGTACAGTAATAATTCAGAAAATTGATTACTTTATTTTTAATGTTTCAGCTTTTTATATAAAATTTTAAACTATTTTAAACTGAAATTAAAATATATATTAACTTATTATATGTTAATAATAATTAACGAACTAATGTCCTTAATATTTATATATTTTAAGTCATAGGTTTAGATGCTTATATGTTTCAGAGCTCAAAAAGCGTTTATTAACAAAAACAATGTACAGTATCTGCAGAGACCTAAGACTGGCCGAGTAGGACATCGCAGATATGCTTTTTTATATGTTAACTAAATAGTAAAAGTTGAACTCCTACAGTAAGTAAGATAATTAAAAGTTTTAATGTTTTACATTAAATAAAACTAACATGTAAGTTTATTTCTCAATTTTAACGGCAGGTCAGTTTACCCCTGGAATACGGGTATATGGTTTGCTTTACTTTATATAGGCACTGAAAATGTATGCGCAGGAATACGGTAGTATTTTGAACGCGTAATCCAAAATAATTTGCAGAATAAACAAAAACAAATTCGAGATATGTGGGACTGGGCGAGTGAAATGATTTCGAATAACTACATCTGTGATGAATAATTGTAAAGTAATGTCGATATATTAGCGCCCAAGTTAAATTATACATATTTTTAGTGCTGTCTATTAATGATACATAAGTAATGTGTCGCATTAATTAATCAATGTACATATAATTTAACTTGAGCGCTAATAACTTCAAAATTACTCCTCAAAGGGGCAGTTAAGCGGACTTCATTTCTCTCGCCCAGTCCCACATATACTGGTCTTGGAAATTTCTATTTTGACTATAACTTAGAATTTTTAGATTTTGTTTATAATATATTATTCCAAACGTTAGATAATTTGTTTTATTGTAAAATTAATTAATTAAATAATAAAATTTATTATTATTATATTGCTAAACTTAAGTTTTAATTATTAAAAATTGTAAAAAATACTTTGATTAATATAATAATATTACTGTTTTAGTAATAAATTTTGTTTTAATTTTATATGCAATTAAATTTTTAATTATATAAAACTTTGTTATAACTAGACCTGGGAAAATCTGGCACGCGTGTCAGTATATGAAGACGTTGTTTGTAATCTTGCAAGTTGCTTCTGACTACGTGTTCGAAACTATTATTTTATTCAAAACATCTATAAATAGTAATAAAAAGTTTATTTATTCATTAATTTAATAAAGCTTAGTTAGAGTCTTAGTTGCGATATGTTTTAGAGTTTAAACAGTGTTTATTAACATAAAACTGTTTATTAAACAAACAAAACAGTGTATCTGTAGTGTTTTAAGACTTATAGGACATTGCAAATATTCCTTTTATGCATGTTAACCAAATAGTAAAAGTAATTAACAAATATTTTGAAATTTGAAACATATGGCGATATTCATTGTTAAAGTTTAAAAATAGTAATCAATTTTATAAATTAACAAATTTAACTACTGTACTATATAGCAGAGTTCTTACACCTAGTACAACTTTTAATTGAATTTTTGAGCGCAAAATTTAAACATTTCCCAGGTCTAGTTATAACTATTAATTATTTATTGTGAAATAATTTAAATAATGTAATCATTGGTTTGATAAGAATTTAATTTTAAAAAACTACTTCAAAGCCACTTCACTGCATAACAGCAATAGTAAGTTAGTGCAGATTCGTGTCAACAGAAGGCGAGATAAGGTCTAAATAATTTAAACTTTCAAATCATGTTTTGTTTTATTAGATTCTTTGCGGTTCGACAACTATTACTAACCAAACATTAATAGATTTCTAGTCGTTTATTCAGTTATTAAATTTTAAATATATTTTTATTACTAGTAAAAAATTATTTGTCTAAATCATTTGACTGACGATATTATAGTTTCTATTTTAATGTTTAATAGACTTATACTTCCGTTTATATATTTTTACTTTTATTTTCAAAATAAAAAAATCTTGTATTTTATGAGAACTTAAAACTTAATTTAAGAAAATAATATTCCCATAAAAGAGAATAAATTTTAGATTAAAAAAATTTTACTCAATTTATATTTTACAATTTATGCTTGAAAAATTATACAATGTGATTAGATTGCAATTATAATTTTATATTTTATTAAAATCTATTTAATTAAATTTTTATTTTACATTCAATTAGTGCATTTTGTATGTCTATATATTGATAAGTGTATCTATTTATTAATATAAGTTAATAATACTAATTATATAATTCTGATTATTGATTAACTGAATATCGCATAAATTAAAGCTTTTCTACATTTCAAATATTGATATTAATATATCTAGGTCTACTAAAAAGGGACCTGCAGGCCACTATATAACAACATTGTTAGTAATCTTTCAAATAGCTTTTGACTACGTGTTTGAAACTTTTATTTTATTCATAACTTTAATAACTTAAAAATAAAAATCCCAAGTTTTTTTTTATTAATTTATTAAAGTTTGAAATATGTTTAGCTAAATATTATGTAACCAATTTTTGAATTAATAAGTTAACATACAGTATTTTATATCAGCGTTTTTTCACTTAGTTCCTTCTCTTACCGAATTACCCCGAATTGCGCGCAATTGTAAGTGAATTTCTGATTATGCTGCAATTATATCTAGGTACTATTGCACTACATTATGGATTTCAGAAAAACTTTAAAATAGTTTAAACATTTGTTATATTGCAAGAAAGTAAAACAAAAATTATAAGACCTAATATATTAAATATTTTGTTACTTTGAAATTATATTTTAACTTTTAATTAAATATGTTATTTTAAGAATTATTTTTATATAAATTATATTTAAAATAATGAATTTTATAACTAAATATGCTTTAAAGGTCAAAATATGTATAGTTTTAAAAATTATTATTTTAAATATAACTTTATAAAATATTAAGTTGTAGATTTTAACTTTTTAAAATTTATAAGAGGGGTATAATTCAACTCTTTAATCTTAAAAATTGGCATTATATTCTTTTGACACAAAATACCCCACCCCCTCCTTATAATTTGCCGGTAACTCAGGAGGCGGAAATTTTTTTGTGTTTTTAGTTCGAATTTAGCAGATTTTTTTTTAATTACAGCTAAAATCCAATTTATATTTAGTTAAATCTGATTGAATTGCAACCAAAATTAAGTGATTTTTTAGGTAATTTTACCTTTTTTTAAATTTTTATCCTAATTTCTTAAAGTTTTTATCAATTTTTTTAAATTCCTCCCTTAATTTCCCTTTCTATAGAACGACTGATTATTAATCCCTGGTTTTAAAAGTTAGTCCACGAAAGACATAATTGCATTATTTTACCAAAAATATATAATTTTTAATTTTTTTTATAGATGCATGCATAAATTATATGTGAGTTTCTGATAAGGAGTGCAATAGTATCTAGATACAATTGCGTTGATTTTGATTGACATGAATTGTTTCAAAATCACATATAATTGCGTGCAATTGTAAGCGGAGTAATACTATATTGAGTTTTTAGCGAAAAAATTTAAACTTTTAGCAGGCTTAAATATATCTATTAAAGAAAATTTTTAACTAAAACCTTAAATCAATGTCTTTCAATAAGTAATTGCTTAAATTAGAGATGCGGATCTCAAAATTAGACTTGATTACAAACAATTTAAAACATTTTCCTAATGCTAATTAAAATGTAGAAAAATAAATTTAAAAATTATTTATTTGATTTTTTTGGTTAAATTTTTTACAATTTACTATTTTATTCTCATGGTTCACTCCAAGCTTGCCAACTATATAAGTATAAAAAGTATGAAAATAGGCTTATAAGCATAAATAATAGATTTTAAGATATAGAGAATGGCATAAAAACAGAAAATAGGTTTTAAACTATAAAGATTAAGTTTTGAAAGTTATAAAAATTTACTTAAAAGGTAAAATTGTAAAATGCTCAAGGTTAAGGTCATGCATAATAGGTTTAGCTTAAGTCAATGATTGTATAAATGAATGACAGCAAGTAATCAAAAGCAAATGTCAAATATAAAACAAAGATATAGTTTAAAGTTATAACTTGACTGAGAGGCTGCCGTATAGACAACTCTAAATTAATTTATATTTAAATTAAAGTTAAATTCAATTTACTCGTTGTGCTGCACTTCCCGTTGTAATTGCACCCATACCTTCCAGTGCTCATCTCCTTCATCACTGGAAAATTTACGAACGAACACCTACATCCGACGGAACTACATCTAATGGTATAACGAGCCGGCACAGGGTCGGGAGGACACGCAATAAAATTATGCCAAAAGACAATAAATATGATAAAACATAAAAAATTAACTGAACAAGCATTAGAAATAAGCTAAAAAATTTGGAAATACATTAAACAACATGAGAAAATTTTGTTTAAATTTATATTTTCAACAAAAAATTTGTAAGTGATGTAAATATAACTAGATTTATAATATATTGCAATATTTGTTAAACTCTATTAAAATGATTGACTACTGTATATAATTTGTGTATCGAAAATGTTCAATTTATTATATTATTTAAAATATTCTAAACTGCAAATTTTTAAAATATATTCTTAAAAAGTGTCAAAAACTTTGAAATGAATAATTATAGTAACTTTAATATTTTAGGTCTAATGTTATTACAAAATATTAAAACTGATATCTTTCAAATATAAAAAATGTTTTAACCTATTATTAAATTTATTATATTTTAAATATATATTTCAAAACATTTGATATTATAGACAATGAATCAAAATTAATATTTTAGTTAAATTAATATTATCTAGTGTAATAAATAAAAATTTGTAGTTATTAATTAAATGTAAATTATTTTTAAATTCTATTATTCATATTAAACATTCAAACAATTTGTTAAAAATTACATTAATATTATATTAATAATTTAAAAGAAAACATTTGGCAAAACAATTAACGTTTTATGGTTCCGTCAAAACAATTTTCAACGGTTTTTGCATTAATTAACTGCAAGTCATACCAGACTTGGGGGTTATGATCAGGGGGTTTGGGTGGCAAACAAACACTCAAAATTTAACAACAATAAAATTTAAACAAATTTAGCTAAAAATAATTTAATTAAACAAGAAGTTTTATCTAAATATAATATTAAATCGATTTACATAAATGTGGAGGAAGCTATAAATTTAAGATTATTTAAAGCCCTACCATTGGTTAACCTTGATTAACTGATTTGCTGAATGAATTATAAAGTGAATGCTCTCTCGTATAAAAAATAGTATTTTTTATATGAAATGTGTTAATCAATTCGCATATAATTATAGTTTTATTGCCTTTTCTGTAATAGATTCTAAAGTTTTTGTTCACAAAAGCGATATAATATTATATAACTTTCCGATGCGTTGAAAAATTCATTGAATTCAAGAAAGTCAGCCAAACGTCTCTGAAAGACCGTAAGCAAACGCCAGAGCAGAGCAAAGCAGAGCTTTATCTTAGCTTTGGATTCAGGTCTTGCAAAACATGCCTCAGGCGTTGTGTAGCAAAGATGTGATTTCTGAAGGATGTTATGTTAGCCGTAGAGCCACTAAATGTTATTTTAGTTGTTGTTACGACCCGTACAAAAGTGCACGTTTTCAACGAAAGTGAATAAGCGCTCAGTCATACAGTCATACCATAAAGCACTTACTTCTTCTCCATTACCACAGCTTACCTTAGCTTACCATAGCTTACCATTGCTTACTCGCACTATATCTATAAGTTTCTGACAGTTCCAGCACTACTTTGTCCACATATTGTCCACATATTCCATACTATTTATGTATTTTATAATTAATAAACTTATAATAGTTTTGTGTCTAATTAATAAAGTGCTAAAAAGTTTTTGAATTGATATCAAGTGATCAAAGCATTTAAAGTTCTTATAATGAAATCTCTGAACGACAATAAACTTTGTTTTCTCTCAATTCTAATTTTGTCGTTTATAACTTGTTTAAACTCAGGTAATCAACAATATATTTGTTATTTTGAAATTCTCACCAATTTTTATGACAAGAGAAAGAAATGCCTTAATATTTATTGCTATTCATTAATGTTTTATCTTTACTCTTAAATATAGTTTTATTTATATTTCTTCATTCAGTAAAATATATTGTCTATAATAATAATTTTTACTTTCTTGATCAAAAGTAATTAACAGTGTTTTTTTAACTTAATTACAAATTTATACTAAAATGATTAAATTGTAGTAATTTTACCAAATTAATATTTCAAAATTATTCTTACAATTACTTTGTAAATGTATTTTAATGCTAAGTTCATTATTAAATTATAATACATACAATATTAATATATAATTAAAATAATATTAGTCTTAAAAATAATCTAATTATAAAAATTAAGTTAATTAAGTCAAATAATATTCAATGCAAACTGTAAGCAGAAACAGTTGAAATTTTAATGTAAATGCAGTGATTATATTGTCAATACATTTACATCACATTATAAAACTTAACATAAAATGAATAAATGTTTTGCATTTATTCAATATCTAAAAAAATTTAACACGTTTAAGAAATAGCAACAAACATTAACAATAGTTTTAAATAATATTTCGTTTTGTAAATTAATTTGCATAATTGAGAAAAACCACAAAATTTATTCTAAACAACATTTCACTGTATTGTCAAATAGTTTTTTATTTTAATATATGTAGAAATGATAATATTTGGGCAATGTCTGACTTTTCCAAATTCTTTCTGTCAAAATCTTTTATGAAGAGAGGAAACTTAAGTCAGATTTATCCAAGTTGCTCAAAATTATCCAAAAAACTAACTGCGTTAAGTTATTAGTTTTATCAAATATTTTAACAAAAACATTTAGAAATTAAAATAAAAGTAATAATAATTCAATTATTGAATATTTCTACACATTATTTTTAATTTGAACATAATGTAAAAATGTACCTAATAGTATTTTCAAAAGATTTTTAACAAATGGAGTATTTGTTGTTCAAATTTGCCCGTTAAATTTATAAAACTTTTTTAATTCTGTCCAATTTAACCCTTCAAAATTTTAGCTGCAAAAATTACAATTTCTAAAAGTATGATATAATATGCAACATATAACATAATATAATTATTTTGAATTTTAAATATTTTATATTATATTAAATTATTGTAAAATTAGATTAAATGATATTTTGTTATATTATTATTATTGAGCTCCTAGATAATTTTAAAAATCAATTAAAGTTAAGAATAATTATATTATTAATCTTTAAACAATTTATATATCGATAACATTAAATACTTTTATTGCTTTAATTTATCTTTTTATTCTATTAGTAATATTATTTAAAATATTTTTACTATAGAATTAGTTAATGCATTAACAACAACAAATAATCAACATACTCATTTTAAAAAGTATTTTGTTTTTTACACAAAAAAATCTAAATGACATTTAAAATAATTAAAATTTTAATTAAAAGAATATTTTAAAATCTAGATTATACAAATTACAAATTTATAATTTTAAAATCAGTAAAATTGATTTATTAAATTTTTATTTTAAAATATTTATTAACTTATTTTCAATTCATTTATCAAATACTTAATTACTTTATTTTTTTATTGCTTTTTATTTGCTTCTATTGAACCCACAAATTATTGATTATTTTAATGCATTCAAAATATATTTACATTTTAATCCTTGGTCATTAATAACAACAAAAAATGACCAAGCAAAAATATAAGATAAAAATTTCAAGTTTATGTAAAAAAAAGTTTTTAAATCACATTTATAATTACCGTACTTTCACACAATTCTCTTTATAGTCTTGTGTTTTGAATACTCATAACGCCCATTTAAAATTGTTTTTTTAAATTTATATTGCATTTTAAAAAGCATTTTGAATAAACTTTTACTTTAAGTTTATTAATTAAATTTTTATTCAGTTGTAATTTAACAAAATATAATAAATATATGACTTTTATTTTTAAGCTATTAATTATAAAAATAAATAAATAAATAAATATTTATAATTTGTTATTGTAATTAAGTTTTACTATTGTAACTAAACATTGAAATAATTATTTATATATAGTACTCTAATATTATAATATTTAAATTAAACATGAAAAATGTTCAACATAATTTAGTTAACTATTATAAACTATTTACTTTTATAAATGCAAAATTTTAAAAAATTAATATTGCTAAGTTTTTTAAAATATAATATGGATTGTGATTGTATATAACTTATGTTTGACTTGTGTTTTTAAACAAGAGTTTTTTACTTTTTACTTTCAATAAAATGCTTTTTTGCTTTTGCTTTAATGGAAAACCCCAAAGAAAATGTATATTCTCTCCAGGACTCTTTTTAATCATCTCTGAAAAAACAATTTCTATCTTAAAATTAAAACTAGTTAATCAAATTTGTAGCAAAATTTTTACTTTAATTAATAATAGAAAGCATTCCTTTTTAATAATAAAACTGCAATTTAAATAATTAATTTAAATCAAATTTAAACTTTTGATTTAAAATTGCTGAAAAAAGCAAAAAATTAAAGTTTTGACAATTATTTAGCTTTTGATTAACTCGAATGACTTTTACTTAAATGAAAATTTAAATCTTGAAAATGAGAAAAATTGCCTTAAAACTGGTTAAAGGCTTCGATGCGTAAAAACTAATGATTTGAATGATTTGTGTTTAAATTGTACGAAAAATGGATACTTTATATAATGATAATACAGTTTGTGTTAAAATTATGTGAGAAATAACTGTTCAAAAGAGTAAATCCGATGATTGACTCAAATTATTTATGATTGAGAGGCATAACAATGCAAATCGTTTTTTGAGACAAATATTTAAATGAGTTTTGCTGAGCAACCCATTGTTGGCCTTACACTTGACTGGCCTCACACGGCTAGCCTTGCACCTGGTCTATTTGGCCCAATTACTTGACATTCAAGTTAGCCAACTATTAATGTTATTTACTCTAAATAAGTGAAAATATTTTGCACGTAATGTGCGTTTATATTCACATTTCCTCATTATTGCTTACATTTTCTACAATTGCCTCAAATAGTTCCTTCAATGTGAAGGCATTGACCCGTTGCACAAGTCTGTGCTCACTGTCTCCCAGTCCCAGTCAGGTAGCAATGTTCAGGTGCTTAAGCTTTACAATGTTGTTCACGTCGTTCACTCATTTCCATACTTTCAATGCTATCTCTATATACGCAACACTTCTTTTACTTTTGAATAACTAAATACATAATACGCTGTACTCTCTCTCTCTCGCTCACTCTCCTGCTCTCTCTCTCTCTCTCTCCTGCTCTCTCTCTCTCCTGCTCTCTCTCTCTCTCTCTCTCCTGCTCTCTCTCTCCTGCTCTCTCTCTCTCCTGCTCTCTCTCTCTCTCCCTCCTGCGCTCTCTCTTTCTCTCTCTCTCTCTCTCTCTCTCTCCAATTTGGATTTAATCGCTAATTAATTCATTAATTGTTAGTTTATTCATGTGCTTAATGTGAATACTCAGTATAGCTCCCATTTTAAATGTGAATTTCTTCCTCACATATAAAAGATTTAATCATAAGATTTAATATATTAGAAAATTAGAATTTTTGATAATTTATTTCAAACAAATTGTAATGCTATGCCATTCGTGTGCTATTCTTGAAGTGGTCTCCTTTTTTGTAACGATCCCTACAATACTTTGTCAAATGTAATTTTAAAAAAGCAAACAATAATATAATGAGTGGTTTGTTATACAATTGTGATTCTAATACTAATAAACCTGTCGTTCATTACATTTAGATATACTTTGTTGGAAAAGAGTTCAAATATATTTATATATGTTTTTTGTTCTGTTTTACCAAATGCTCAAACTTATATATTTTTTATCTTTAAAAATATAAATTTTTAATAAAATATAGAAATATATTATTTTAAATTTTTTTGTTTTTTGTTGGAAATTTATTTTTCAATTTTTTATGTTTGAAAATAAATTTGATCTAAAATACATTTGATATATAGAAAGAGTTTTTCTGTAATTTATTCAACTAATGATTGATGACTTTTGCTCTCTTTTGGATCTAAATCAAAATTTTGGTCACATTTCAGACAACAATAGAAAATAATCGGAATCTGACGGCAGTTGTGCTTAATATCCGACTGAAATTCAGTTATACTTTCTTTTTCTTTTTTTCAAATTGTAAACTATATTGTAAAGTGCAGTAAAAACTAGTTTTAAGGAAATAAATTCAACAATAATCTAATTAAATAATACTAACTTTAAGCTTAAAATAAATTATTATTAAATAAAAATACAAATTCTACTTTTACATTTAATTAATAATTTGTATTGCATACATAAAAATCAAATACTTACAAGTTTGAGACTTTTTATTAATACAGTACGCGAATAGTATTCAAATCAATAGAAATGTAATTTCTTTTATTCAACATTTATTCAATAATATGACAAAATTATATAACACTTATATTTACAAAAAGAATATATTTCTATTATATTTAACTCAAAAACATTTCTATTCTTTTTAAGTAAAATATTTATACGATTGAAAAGAAAACTAAAATAATTGCAATATTTTTGCTTGTTCAGTTGTAATAAATATTTCAAATAATAATATAGTATTCATATCATTGTCCCTACGCTTCAACTGAATGTGTATTTATTCTTTAATAGCAAACAGTTTCTGAAGTTTCTGTTATATAAATATTTTTTTATTTTGATAAGAATCGGTATTACAAAGTATTAAGTGTATAATAAAAATTAAATTTTAATATTTCTTTTGCAGCAAATTATAGCTTATTTTTCATACACTTATATCAAAAACAAAATTTATTCATTCCTTTAATTCCGAAGGAATTTCGAGTATTCAATGAAAAGACGTAAAAAATTTAATTAAATGTTAAGCGAATGCAACGAATTTTGATAATTAATCAAATGTTAAGAATATTTTTAGTATTTCGTATTTAATCTATTCATTTCAATTCAACCGCAGATTAATTTGTGTAAAAATCTTTCTTTCATTAAAAACTTAAAAGACTTTTAGCTTTTATAACAGTAATAAAGAGCCGGAATAAAAATGAAGCAAAATATTGATTTTAGTGAATTCTTGAGTCAAAACTTACACTAAATTAAGTCTCAGTTTCGCTCATAAGTTACATAAGAGTGAGACTAATATTTTATATGTCAGGCAATCGAATCATTCCTTTAACGTTAGAATTTCTATTATTGTATTTTCGAATAACTTTTCCCAAACTCTTATTATATTGTTCTGAATAGGAAACGCATGTTTAAACATTAAAATTATTTATTGTGTATTTATAAACGACACTTGAGAGTTTAGAACTTTTATTTGCTAAATATATATATGTACTATCGAGGTGATAAATTTTTTTTAGTAATTTGCAATAAATAATTTTTACTTGTATATATAAATAAATATATTTATATATAAATCAAACATTAGTTTACTTATACTTTTAATATATTAATTTTATTTTGTTTATTTATCAATTACATCTATGATAAAAGTTATATATATATAAAACAAATATTTATAAGTTAAGTAAAAAAATAAAAGTGTCCCGGTATCTAGTGGACTACCAGACTGGAAGAGCACAAATTTTACAATTAACCAAAGCTATTTATAAAAACATAACTATAATTAAAGGTGACGACTGGTGGCATTAAATAAAATTGTCAATTTTATTTCTAAAAACTATATAACAAATTCGAACCTTTTATTCAAATGTTAATATTTGCTTCAAATGCATGGTTTTATATATAAGTTAAAAACAGCAGTTCTTTTTAATAATAAATATTTATAGCTTATCATTTTAATAGATTTAATATTAACTCATTAATAATAAATAAATTTAAAATTAAATAAAATGACATTAGTTTTAAAATAATAATGTCGATCAGAGGTGCGCACATTTTTTGATTCAAAAGAGTTGATTACAGAGATTGAGAAGGGGGGTCAGCCAAAAATCCCCCTGATTTTGAAAATTTGGATTTATTTTCCCTTTCCCTAGCATTTGGTCCGCGAAAAGATACCCCCTCGAATTTGCCTAAGGCGTCAGACAAATATTTTGGTTTTTTGACCAAAATTAATAAATATTTCCTAAATTGGTGTTAAATCCGGTTTAAATTCAGTTAAATTGGAAAAAATTTTATTATAAATATATGGGTTCTTACTGTTTTTGTAAAAATCACTCCCTTTATAACCCTTTCCCCATAGGTTTTTGGCAAAAATATTTTTTAAAATCTTTGCCTTGATTTTTCCTGGATCGGCCGACTTTTACAAACTCTAGTTGATTACCAATTTAAATGCTTACTAAACAAACAAAAACAATATATATCTGCAATGTCCAAAACTTGACCTTGGTGGATATTGCAGATATACTGTTTTTGTATGACTAACAAATAGTATAAAAATTAAAAATATTTTGATTTCTTAACTGGTGCGCATCGCTAGTATCGATCACTTCGTCGAGACATTACGAATGAAAGTTATTAGCAGTACAGACAAGACATTACTTTCTTTTGAACTTAACCTCGACTGTACTGTACAGACAAATCCAATCGAAGTCAGACGAAAAATTTTGCTATTAAACAAATATATGTTAATTTTAATGATAGGATAGCTTGTATATTTTTAATACTCAATTTAAGTTTTATACTATTATTGAACTTAAATTAGAAT
>JAQFXP010001086.1:0-21800 GCA_034693685.1 Belba bartosi
GTTTTATTTACTATTTATTAAACATTAAAAAACAATATATCTGCAAAGTGAATCGCGATTCACTGCAGATAACTTGTATTGTCTTTGTAAACAAACAGCAAGAAAAACTAACAAACACATTGAACTCTTAGGTTTTGCCCAGGCTTAAATATTAACCTCTGGCTGCTATTTCTAAGTTACTAAAGTTATGAATAAAATAAAAGCTTCGAACTCGTAATCAAAAGTTACTTGCAAGATTACAAGTAACATTGTTATAAAGTGGCCTGCGGGCCGCTTCTTAGCAGGCTTATATATATTTATCATTGTGGGGCAAATTCAAAAATCAATATAAAAATCTAAAGCGTCCAATTTTTGTATCCAAAAAGTACCTAGCTTAAGTTCATTCACATACATTGTGTGTTGTTTATTTATAATCTAATTTTAAAATACTGTAAATAAAATTTTCAAATCACTCAACTCGATTGAATTTTTTATTTAATTATTCATTCTTTCAAAACTAAAATATAATTTTGACCAATGTAATAATTTACAACAACAAAAAAGATTTGAATTTCTAAAAAATACCTCAAAAAGAATTCTCACAAAATGAAAAGGCCTAAAAATTTTATTTAATGATTAGATTGCAACAGTTCTTTTCATGTTTTAAGAAAATTAAAAAATTTTAAATATATCTCAAACAATATTAAAATCATGTTTTTGAATAGCATGTTAAGAATTTGAGCCAAATTTTACTATTATTTTTATAAATTAATAATTATAAAATTACTGTATTTGTAAATAAATAAAATTTTTATCTTGAATTGTCTATTAAATTGTTACAACTTATCTGGATGTTTTTTATATAACGCTACACTAACATTTATTGTGTGGACTATGTCACGTGAGAAAGTCCTCTGGCAGTCCTCAATGCCCGATAATTATCCATCAAATGAAGAATATTATTTTGAATCAAAACGTATCCAACAATAAATTATTTATCATTTTGTAGAATTTTTTCAAATTCTATAAAATTCTTAAGTTTAGAATGCAAGTTTTAATTCTTGCGGTTACTAATATACCCATAGCTAATAAAAGAGTTTTGATTAATTCTTTAGAAATGTTATTCCAATCAATTAAAACCACTTTAACTACATTTCATAGATTGCTCGACGTCTACTATTTTATTTATACACAAATATTATAAACGACTAATAGAAATGGGAAATTTTAAGTTAAAAATATGTTACGATAATCACATGATTTCTTGTCTCTATTTAAGTTTTGAATGGTTTTCAAACTTTTGATATCTTTAATCTTTGAATTTAAACAATAAAAATACATTGATTTAGGCTATAAGTTGACATTTTGGACAGAAAATAAACATCAATTCTAAAATCAATTTTTATTGTCTAAAAAACTTCTAATATTGATGAGACAAAACGCAAAATTTAAACTTGAAATATTAAATAGAAAAAGTCTATTGACAATTTTTATCTAAGGGTCTGCCACCCCCTTATAAAAGCCGACTATATTTATATAGTAACAAGTCAGAAAATTAATTTAAATTTTTTATTATATCTATTAAAAAATTATTTATAAGAATAAAATACTAATTTAAAGAGGAAAGTCCAGTTTTAAAAATTTTATCAAATTTAGCTTAATTATTTATAATTAGACACATTGAAGTATTCTATACAGAGTAATTTTCAAAGTATTGTAATTCGAAAGTTTTCGAGTTTTCAATTTTTGAAAATTTTGAATTTAATAGAAAAAGATAGAGAAATATAAATATTCGGAACGACACTGGGTTGAATTTTTTTACAAATAAGAAATTGTTTAAGTTTATTTTTAAAAATAGTTTGGTTTTTTCTGGGGAATGAAATTCTGAAAAATGAACCATGGATGTTTAAGCCAATGAACACAGATCATAGACCATGGATGTTTATATTTTTGTTTTTAAAATATTGGCATGCAATTTTTCATTTCTTGCGCTGACTGATTGATATAATGTGCAATTAATATTTGCCATTTAGCAAGTATTGACATTAGTAAAAATTATCAGAGTCAATTGAAAACCCCAATACTGAATCTTAAAATATTTTTTAATTTATTATTTAATTTTAAAAATTGTAGAAATTCATTTTTATTTATTTTAATTTATTAAATAACACTTGACCATAATCTTAAATTTTTAATTTATTTTTAATTAATAAAAAATTTTATTTAATTAATTATTTTTAATTTAGACTAATATTGAATATTAACATAAAATTATGTAGAATTAAATACTGAATTACATTCTCAAAATATGTTTTTGACTAATAATTAGACAATACTAGACAAAGTTTTTTAATTTTAAATTAATTTTAAGTTAAAATTGTTAAAGTATTATAGAAAAAATATTTAAAGAATTATCTTATTGTTAATTGTAACAATGATTAAATAAACTTTTTTTATCAAATTTTTTAAAAATAAATAACTATTTGAGTAACTATTTTACATGTATTTTGTAACTTTTATAGTGACTATTAAGCAGGGATCGAGAAGGTCGGCCGATCCAGGGGGGGATCAGGGGAGGAATTTTTCTCAAAATTTTGGCCAAAAACCTAGGTAGGGATCAGGGAGGAGATTTTTCCAAAAACGATCAAAAACTCCTATATATTTATGATAAAATTTTGCCTAATTTAAGTGGATTTAAACCGAATTTAGCACCAATTTAGGGAAAATGTCTTAATTTTGGGCAAAACGTCGAGGGGGGTACCTATTCTCGGACCAAATGCTGGGGGGGGGGGATTAAATCAAAAATTTCAAAATTATGGGGGATTTTTGCCTGATCCCCTCCTCACGATCCCTGTTATTAAGGGTACAATAAATAACTATTTTTCAATGCCTTAGTTATATACTATTGGACTTAATATAATTATTGGGATTTTTTTTGAGTATGTTGAATTTCTAATAAATACACACAAAAATATTTTTAATCTAATACATGTTTTAAAAAACTAATAAATTTTTAATTAAAAAACGGTGATGGATTCCTTCGTAATTTTTTTACCAAATATTGGTTTTGCAGTAATAAAGTGTGTGAAAAAAATTATTAAAATTTATCAGCCAGATTTTTCACAAAATATTTTCAAATTTAAAAAATTATTTAACTTAATAAAAAAATGTAATTAAATTTATTTATTTATTAAGAATTAAAGCCAGAATTTTTGAGTAATTTTTAAAAATTTTCGAGAAAACCGTATTTAAATATTTAAGGTTCCAAATCCGCTGGATAATCCCGGGTTTATATATTTAAAAAAATTTGATCAAAAATAAGTCATTTTTAATTTTATATTTATTTAAGGATAGTTGCTTCTTATATTTTAAGAGGCCGTTTTCCTATGCTTATCCGGAATCAATAAAATAGAAAACGGAGATTAAAAACAAAAGCATTTAAATATTTTAAGAATTTAAGAATTCAGATTTAACATTTCTACAATTTTTTTTAATTAAAAAAAATAAAAATTGATTAATTCTTTTAACAATTATTGTACAAAAAAAATTAATTAACACAAATCTAAAAATGATCCATAAAAACTGAAACCAGAAAAGAATATAAGTTATAAACATTTGGTTCGTTAAAGTGTTTAAAAAAAATTTAATTAATGATTTTTGTCGATAATAGGGCTCACGAAAGCTTATATCATGCGCTCGGAAAGGGATGTCTTTGTTTCTTAAAGGGTTGTCTGACTCTTGAAAGGGTGAGTCGATTACTATTTATATGTTTACACATCAGTCAAAACTATACTTTCGTTTAAAATTTTATTTTTTGGTAATATAATCAGTTCAGCAATATAATATAATATACAAATATTTAAAAAAAATTAAAAATAGAGTTTTACACAAATGAATTAGCCAAAACTCTACTTGATTTTGAAAATATGCATTTTTACCCCTTTTCCTAACATTGATTCACTTCTATAATTTAATTGAAACCTTAATGAATAAGGCAGTAAAATAGCCAAAATTTTCCTTCTATTTTGGCAATTTAATACAATTTTAATGGATTTAAATCTGATTTAGTTAATTACAATTTATTTTTTAAACACAAAAATATGCGTGCCGCCTTCTCCGGTCGGTATCTGCCTATTTTCTAACTCAAGATCTGTGGGAAAGTATTTGCCAAATATCTAAAATTTTGGGGATATTCTGTCTATATCCTATTATATCTTGGCTAATTATTGTATTAAATTTAAATATTTTTATTTAAACGTTTGATTCATTGTTTGGTTACATAAAGTTTTTGCAATAAATAATGAAATTTAATTCTAAATTAGATTATAAGCTATAGTATAATTAAAATGCTTTAATAAATAGCATTTCCTATTTTAAGGATAAAAATATAATTAAATAAATTAGTGTTTAATTATAGGAAACATGTATTCAATTCTATTGTGATATACTCTGCACTACTTGTTGTATAGAATGAGATTCAGAAAGCGATGGATGCTTTGCGAGACTGTATTGATATATGTTATCGCAAAAAACGATCAAGTGTAACGCGAGTTGTTTGGCGACCCAATTATAATCATTACACTGACGGTAATTAACAGTTTTTGTTGTCATTCGCTCTTCTCTAACAAAACTTCTAACCCATTGATCGAAAGAGGAAATTCATGCCGAGCTCTGCTATGCCGAAGCGCTTCTGATGACAGCATTGCTTACATTCCTTGAAGATCAGAATTTATTAAATCTGGTTAAGGGGGCCTTTCGTATTAGGACTTGCTATCAATCATATAAGTAAAGAACATTCTTATCATCGCTTCCAAAGTTTTCCAATAAATTATTCAAAACTTTGTTTTCCAGAGAATGTATGTATATATTGAATCACAGAACCCAATGGCGGACTCAGGCCATTAGAAAGCACTTTGAGAGTGGCGTTCGGATGGGGATCGGCACTTTCAATCTGGTTCGTACTCTACTTCATATTCCACTGTTACAGTGGTAGCATTCCACTGAATATGCATTAAATCTTAAGTTTATGTAAATTTTCTTGTTATCATCAAATATAGTTTAGAATGAAACTTGTACATTTTTAGTTTCTACTCAATAGTGAGAGATAATTTTTTGTGTTGAGAGAGAATCTGAATTAATATTCAATATTTAAAAACTTAATAACTATAATAAATCTTAAAAACTATTAACCAATTATTAAAATATAAATTTTTTTTTAGATGATATCTCATATGCCATCAAAAGCACTGAAATTACTCGAATTCGTTGGCTTTTCTGGTGATAGGACTCAGGGATTCGTTGAATTAGAACAATCGACGCAATTAACTGAAGGACTCAGATGTCCTTTGGCTGCACTTATAATGCTTTGCTATCAGTGTTACGTCGAACACATTTTCGGTAAAAGTTTTAATTATATTTTCGATTTGATGTTCTTTGGCTACAAAGTCATGAGTCGAGTTCTGGAGTCTGGAGTCGATCGGTTTATGTCTATCTAATAGCGACAAAGTCTGGGTTTGACTTAGAAGACTGAGTTAGGAAACATATTAAGACATTTGCATGTAATACATGTGCCGTATAATCGAATCGATATATTGAGCTAAAGAACATCTTTTCGTCTATTTCTCACGACTTGCACACAATTTATATTAATCAGAATTAATGAAATGTCAAAGCAATCAAATTCGGATAACTATTGATATTAATATAATAAACAATTGTTATAGGATTGGGCCAGGGAGACTTGATATGTGTCGAAAAATTGCTGGACTTTAGTTTGAAAATATATCCAAACGTATGAACTACTACATAGAGTTGTTAAGGTTTTTATGTAATTTTAATTAAATTGTCTTGTTTGCATTTAGAGCGCATTTTTTCTTTTATTTCTGGGAAGACTGGAACAGCTGAGAGGAAACCTAAAAGAGGTTTGTGTTTAGGAATTGCGTGCTTTTGGCCAAATAATTGTTAAAAGATTTTAATATTTGAATTAATAGGCGATTGAAAACTATAAGAAATGCATTGGAATTCAAGACGAATGGAAACAATTCCACAATATATGCTATTGGGAGCTATTGTGGTGTCATTCGTGAGTTTACATACAGTTAAATACAGTCAACATTTAACGAGAGTATGGGTACAAAACCAATTCACATTCTCGGTCAAGTGATCGACACTTTTTCTAATTTTAAATTTATGTCACTTTTGAAAATTGATTTTTATTTCTTAAGTTTATTTTGTTTATATATATATATATCACACGATTGACAAAAGTAATTGATAAGCAAATAATCATAAGTTTTAATTATTTATTATAAATTTACTCTAAGTTTAAAAAATAAATTAATATTTGCTCTAAAATCCCAGATTCATAATTAGTAATTATTCAGAGTGGGGCACAAGATAAGAAATCAAAATGTTTGTTGACTTTTATATCAATTGTTAAGCATACAAAAACCATATATCTGCATAGTCCGCTGGCAGATATATGGTTTTTGTATGTTTAATAAACATTTTAAATGTTAATTAACTTTTTTAAACTATGAAATGTGCCCAACACTGATTAGTAATTATTAATTACAATATTAATGCAATTAATCATCGATTCATACAAATTATATTTGTTAAAATAATTAGATTTTATATAGTTTAATGTTTAATATTTAGTTAATAGTTTAAAGTTTAATATTCTTAATGTTTTGTAATTGAATCATTGATTAAAATAAAAATCAAGTTAAGAAAGTGACATCAGTTTAAAATTAGAAAAATTATCGATCACTTCGCCGACAATATAAATATAGTTAGTGTCTAATTTTGGTTTTGTACTATACTTTCGTTCAATTTTGACTACAATATACGTATTAGGCAGAGGTTGAAAAGGGGGAATCAGCCAAAGCCTCCCTGATTTTGAAAATTAGCATTTATTTTCCCCTAGCATTTGGTTCACGAAAAGGGGTACCCCCTCGACTTTTTTGCGGCCGGCGAAATTTTTCAGTTTTTTTGACCAAAATTTCTTTAAATCCGGCTTATATTTAGTTAAATTAACTAAATTTGGTTTAAATCCGCTTTAAATCCAGTTAAATTGGGGAAAATTTCATCATAAATATATAAGTTTTTTTAAATGCCTCCCTTGATCCCCCCCTGGATTGGCCGACCTTCTCAATCTCTGGTATTAGGGTTAGTCAACGGCGGGCCAAGTTAGGGGCTATATATGCAGTATGATATATAAGGGAACATTTTTATAATTTAATAATTAACTCAATTTTCTGTATTTAGCAGAAAATCTTAAAATATTAAAAGAGGCAAGGTAGAATAGCTATTTTCTCAAACAAAACTGACGGGTTTGCAACAGTGACATTTACTAAATTTTTAAATGTTAAGGATATTTTGGTTAATCTTGATCTCACACTCATAGCATTCAGTGCGATTGGCAGAGTTCGGCTAAATATGCAGATATCCTGCGGCGACAGTGCAAATGGTCACCTGGCACATACACCTACCAGTATGCCACATTCCTCTATATGATTATGACCGAACAGAATAAATTTGAATTGAAAACTGAAATTGATGAGATTATGCGGTGAGACTAGAGTTTCAAATGCATTCAAACAAATCAATTTCAAAATGTTTTGTTTGACTTTAAATGACAGAACTGTTCCAAAATTGAAGATCAGATACGCCGGCAAAACAATTCCGGCCGAAAAGTTTGCGATCACTCAATCGGAGAAATACTTCGCTCAAAATGGAATGCCTTTATTGCCGGCTTTGGTAAGTCAACTAATTTAGTAAATTAACTAATTTAGTAAATTAACTAATTTAGTCAAAACTTATTGTTTAAATCGATTAAAATCGAAGGAATTTATGTATATTTGGAATATATTCGCTGCGATCGGAAATTCACCCAAACTTTTGAATCCAATACTAGAAAGAGTGGAAAAGGCTTTGGATAAACACACGAACGACAAAAGTGAGACTAATTTTTTTAATTATATTATTAATTTATTTAATTCAAAAGCACTAACGAGAATACAGAAGCATAGTGTTCTAGGTTTATTTTAAGTTAATAATTTATTTTGTAAAAATACTAAAAGTTGCGTATTTAAAGTTTTTAGCAATTAAATAAATTTACCAAGTAATTAAAACCTATAGTTTTATTTAAATATTAACTAATTGATTTATTGATATTTAAGAATATATTTAAATAAATATTATTTTATATTAATAGGCAAAATGCATTCTAAAATTAAATCCAATCATATTTAGTACTATTATTGATAATAATTTTAATGATTAATATAGATGGAAAAATTTTTGAATTTAAATTCACACAAATTACTATTCTATTGATTTTTTATTATATAATTTTAGAGATAAACTATAAGTTAGTTTGAATTTATAAGTTTATTATATTTTAAAATAAAGAGAATATTTTATTAAATTAATTGTATAGAGAATAGAGTATATATTTAAACAATTTTTTCATTGAAATACTAAAATATTTTTTTATGAATAATGAATTTGTGACACAAAATAAGGATTAATTGAGCGCTGACTCTGACTATAATCATTTTAGCTGTCTCAGAGTCGTGCGTAGATTTTTCAAATAAATTATTATTTAAATTGTATTTTAGACTAAAATTATTTTATTATATTTTGTATATTTTAAATAGATATCGAAGACCTATCTCTCGATAATTATGCGCTACTTATGCTTCTGAAGGGAATGTGTATTCGACACTTAGGCTATCCATTACAGGTATTCCAAATTGTAATTAATTTCTAATTAGTTGAAACTAACGGCAAATATACCTCAATTACCAATAGGCCCAACAGTGCTTCAAAGAGGTGCTCGACTCGTGAGTATTGAGTATACATTTCATATAAAAACTTTGTTTTTAACTAATGATTGATTGAATTGACGCCATTCAGAGAGAAAAGAATAAAAATCGACACATTTCTAGCGCCGCACTCGGCTATGGAACTCGGGTTAACTCATTTAGAGTGTGAGGAGTTGAGTGAAGCGCGTGTATGGCTCGATAGGGCCAGACATGACTATACGGGATATCTTCTCGAAACGATTGTTCACTTTCGGGTTCACTGTGCGATGCGAGTCATTCGATCGAAATTACACATCAGTTCAGTCAGTTCGTCACAAGAGTCCACTTCTGTGGCCACACCACAGACCACAACAGAGACCACACCAGAGCTCATACCAATGGCTACACCAGAGGCTGACAGTGAGCTCAACACAAGTAGTATTAATAACAGAATTAGTTCTATTTTCATGGAATTGTCTAAAAAGATGAGTATTTTTTCACTAAATCCAAGCACTTCTTCAAACAAAACCGCAGAATATGAAGAATTTTTAGACGGATATCAAATTAAACTTTAATTATATTTTCTATATAATACAAAACTGTACAGTAATACAAAATCTGTTAAGTTTGCATGTTAAGATAAATCTCTATTTTCCTATTTTAATACAATAATTAAATTCCTTGTTTCTAATGTTTTTTTTAAACTTTAAAATAGAATTTTATAAATTTTTTAATTAATTCAAATGATTAAGTATATTAAAATTTGCCAGATAGTTTTAAAGCAGCCCAATACTCAATTTAGTGAAAGCTCATTTAAAAAAACTAACAGAAAAATGTGATAAAATAGCGATTAAAATACATTCAATATTTGAATGTTTGGAGAAGTTGTGTTATATATATAGGGCCAACACAACCAATAAATCTGAGAATTGTTTTATTGAATTTTTAGCTAAAGTTTTGAAGTTAGTCTCAAATCAATATTTAAAAAATATATATAATTTAGAACAATACTTGATATTAAAAAATTTTATATTAGTTTAAAACACTGGAAATTCCGTAACAGAAAATGGTTTAAACCAAATGTTGAATTATAACCCAATTTTAATGAAGGAATTTGAGGGTAGAATAGTGTGGAATGAATTTCCGTCGAATTAAATGTGACTTCTTTTCAAATTTATTTTTGCTGACACGTAATTTTGTTATTTTTGACAAAATGTGACAGGTTATAAACTTTCAAACTATGTCGTAATAATTAGTTTTGAATTTCATAAAATATTTTCAAATACTTTCACTGAATCGACAGTTTTATATAAAATTTGAAATTTATATAATATATGGCATATAATGTATAACCATATTATATATATATTTTTAATTATAAAATATTATATTAGTTAATTAATTATTGTTTGCGTTTAATATTTACAAAATTAAGTTTAATAAAGTTTATTTTTATTTTATTTATATTGTTAATTAGTTTTATTTAAATAGTTGTTTTTTAATAATGCAATTATAGATAAATTTTAAATTAATATAATATAGTATAGTATAAATTACACTTAAAATTAGCCAGGTAGATGAGATTTAAATCAACAACCCGTATACTTTTAATTTTACATTTTTGGTCAAATTTGGCAAATGTTCAATTTAAATTTAATTAAAAATTAAGTTTAAATTAAAATCCGATAAGTTTTGCAGTAATTCAATTAAAATATTCTAACCAACCATTGGATAGTTTGTTAAAGGAGCAAGCTTAGAAACTATGCGATCAATAATGTGCTATATTATTGATATAACAGTTATGTTTAATCTCAAACGCGATGATCTTTAAGGTATAATATTTAATGTCCACATAAATTAATGTTCACTCGAAGCGTTAATTTTTGCTTCATTTAACAAAATAAATGCAAACAAATTAATGTATTTCAAAATAAATTCATATCGTATTCGCATAAGAAATTCTGTTATGTTTTGTTTGAAACATAAAATAGAGATTGAAATTAGATACAAATCTTCATATATAATGCGACTTTTTTACGTTAAAAAGTGTTTAAAAGAGCTTTAAAAAGGAGAGGATTAATCAAAAATTCTTCCCTGATTTTGAAAATTGTTATTTATCATCCTGGCATTTGGTAAGCGAAATGGTACTCCACTCTAGGTTTTGCTGGCAATTTTTAAAAATTTGTTTAGTTAAAAATTAGAACATTTCTTTAAATTGATGTTAAATACAGTTAAATTTAGTTAAATTGCATTTTAATTATATAGATTTTCTTTTGACATTTCTTGAAAAATCCCTTTCCTGATCCCACTCTTGATTGACCTTTTGGAGCCATCAAAGGTGTTTAGAATAAATCAAAATATAAGTTGAATTAATTTAATTTATCATCTAAAGTTATTTTTAAAAATTAATCAGTGTAATATTGAATAACAATAAATTAACATTTTTCTTTAATCATAATTTATAATTTATCTGGTTAATTTAAGGAATCAAATTCAAACCACTTTTGAGATAATTATAATTTGACTTAATTATAACTATTATTTATTGATCTCTAAATAATTTTAGTTAATTTAAAAATTTTACTCTTGCTCAAATTATAAACTCTATATAATTTATAATATAATTGAACTAAATTTTAAAAATATTTAAATTAAATTTGCTTTAAATTTATAAAAATTCAATTTTAAAGGCAAATAAACAATTAAAATTTTAAAAAATCTGAAATACATATCAAATTAGAAAACATATAATACAATGAAAACTGTTTGACTGACCATTTAATTTGAGCTTTTGATTGATTGAAAGACTCAACAAATAATTTGAGAAATTAATCATTTGAAATTATAAGTTATAATATTTAGATTGTTGGTTTATTGAAGTTTACAATATTTACTATTAATAATTGTATATTAATTTATAAATCAATTAAATTAACTTGAGTCAAATTGTGTTTTTGGAATTTATCACTTGTTAAAAAAATTATTAAAATTTGTACACTTTTTATATGAAAGCCATTTATGAAGTTTTAGTGATTGAATAAAATGAAAAATTGTTTTGATTCGAAGCAAACTTTGCAAAAGAGTTTCCTTTCTTATCATTTGAATAATTAAAGTCATTATTAAAGATAATAAACCAAAAATCGAATCACATTTCTCTACCACTCCTAGTCCTCTCAACTAAGCATACGATGTATTAATGAATAAAAATCAGACATTATTTTAATATTAGTTGTTTTGATGGTTTCTCAACACAATTCCTATAATAACTTACATGTATTCCAAACTAAGTTATGATTAGCTTTTCTTATCAGTAAAAAAGATGACTTTTTCAACGGTTTAAACATTGAAGTTATGCCTAATGTTTATGGAAGAGCTGATGGAAGACACCATTAGGTACAGACAAATTCAATCGAAGTCAGACGAAAAGTTTTGCTATTAAATAAATATATGTTGATTTTAATGATAGGATAGCTTGTATATTTTTAATACTTAATTTCAGTTTTAAACTAATATTGAACTTAAAATAGATTTACAAACTTTATTTTAAACTTGATTTTATAACACATATTTCAGTTAAAACAAAAGTTTAAAATAAAAATTAGATAAAATGATTATAAATTTCAAATAATTTTATTGAAATTTATTGACTTTGATTTTAAACATCACTTTAATTTTTTTTATCAAAGTTTAAAATTAAAAACTTGTATGTTTTTCCATTTTTAAACTTAAATATAGCTATCATTTCATACTTAATAAAAGTTTAAAATTGAATATAAAATGTACAAGCTAACCTATTTATAGTTCGATTATAAAGCAAAATTTTTCGTCTGACTTCGATTGAATTTGTCTGTAGTTATCAATGAACTCGAACTCGACTACTGTTACAGTTCTACTTGACAGCACTGAGACATCATTTAAATAAATGTAATTCATATTCAGATACAGCGTTACAAATGGACTTGACTTCGATCTGACTTCGAGTGACTGTTTTGATGCAATTTATAAATATCTTCATAAATGGCGCACAAAGTGCTGTGTATTGTCTTAAAGGCCGGCCTATTGTTAGGCTTCTTATTCCAACACATTTTCATGAGTTGGTAGACCTGAGGCGGACAGGAATCGGGGCAATGAAGGCATTGTCCATCTTTGATGAATTTGACCACTTCTTCGTGAGTCATGCCGTAGTAGGGCTGGAGTGCGAACGAAAAGATCTCCCAAAGCACTACACCGTAGGCCCAGCAATCGGTCTCTACAGTGAACTTATTGTAGAGAATTGACTCTAAAGGCATCCATCGAATAGGAATGGCGTCGTGTTCTGAGCCCTTGTAGTAGTTCGACGAATAGATCTTCTGCGAGAGCCCGAAGTCCGCTATCTTGACCACCATATTGTCGCTGACCAATGAGTTTCTGGTGGCTAAGTCCCTGTGCACAAACTTACGGTCCGACAGGTACACCATTCCCGCCGCGATCTGGCGCGCGATGTTCACCAGATCCAAGTGGTTGAGTCGTATCGACATCGAGTTATCGCTATTCGGGGCTCTAATGATGTAATTGGATGGCGAACACGAGCGCAGGAAGTCGTTCAGATCTCCTCTTCCCATATACTCGAACAGCAAACACATGGGTTTACCGATAGCACAGACGCCTAAGATTTTGACAATGTTTGGGTGATTGAACTCTGACAGGAGGGACGCTTCCCGCTCAAAGTCGCTCTGAAGGTCAGAAGTTGCCTCTTCTCTGAGCATTTTGACCGCAATTAGAGTAAACTCTTCTCCCTTTACAAGACCCGGAGCTTTGGCCTAATATTCGAAATTAATGCAAAAGTAAATACACTTTTAGTGCAGAATTTAATCGAAATAATGTTCAAACATAGCATTGATTCTAAATGTGTATTAATATCAATCAATATATGGTTTCCATTAAATTAATTAGATTTCAAGAATTGATTCGATTTAGTTATGGCTGAGAACTGACGAGATTTGTATTAATATAATTAAAATAATGTAAAAATGTTGAGCCAAACCAACTTACCATAAAAACTCGTCCGAAAGCACCGGCACCTATATCTCGCACATATATAATGTCGTTTCGGGGATACTCTAAGGCCTCTAACTTAGGGTTAAGCTTAACAGTAGTCGAATGATAGGCAAAATTTGAGGGAAGTTTGTCTAAGTCTATCTCGACATCGGTAGTGAGCGCCGCGTTATAGCCTCTTCTTCTGTACTTATTTAGTCGACAAACTGTAAGAACAATAACTAAAAGACAGCCGAAGATTAAGACAACAATTGAGCTCAATATCAGTATTAGTGGAGGATTAAGAGTTGACTGAAGAGGAGTCGAGAATATCTCGATTAGTGCCGGATCGACGCTCTCGTTATACGCTCTCTCCTCCGGTTCTGTCAATTCAATCAAATTTAGTTTAATTTAATTTAATTTGATTTCAAAATTATATGACTTTAACATCAATAGTCATAAAAAAAGAATTGTTTAACAAATAGTTACCACAAGAAGGGATAAGACAGTGTTGCCAACGGACGAGTGGATCTGAAGTGTAACACCTGGATAATTGAGAGCAGATTTGATTGGATTTGGAATTTTTAGATTAAACCAAACAATCAATAAATGAATGAATGAATAGAGTGAACAAAGTCATTGAAAGCTATGTCATACCACGGGTGCGGTTCCTCTCCGCCCGCATTTCGGCAATAGTTTTCAGAGTTCCAGATCTCTGGGAACACAAACGGAGGCCTATTGTGAGTGTGAGGCACTTGACTGTCCCAGCGCTGGCATGGTATGCCCTCTTTGGTCAGGTTCAAAGTACCTTGGTAATACCTGCCTCTGCCCTTCACGCAGTCGTAAGTAACCTGATCAGTTTGGAGCACAGTGAGGCTGGCGTGAGAACAGGGAGGGTTAGTGAGGTTGGCGTGAGTGGGCAGTAGATCGCACTCTGGGAGCCGGAAGTGTCCGCGAGATTTGAAATAAATTCCCTTTTGTTTGTCGTCTTCGAGTAGAGCCCACTCGCGATTGCAAAGCGATTCTCGAACTGCAATACAGTCTTCTCTGCAAAGACTTTTGCTTACAGGGAAGCCCTGAGTGAACCGGCACTCAGGGAACGCATAGTAACACAAAAGGGTTTCGGCGGCACTACGACAGGGCTCTTGTAGTGAAGATATGAGTTCAGTCCACAGGTTCTGAGTTATCATTTCATTGAACGGAATGTGAACTCCAAAGTCATCAGTCGTTAAATTGAAATAAACTAAACTATTGGTCGGAATATAACGGCGACAGACACTGCCCGTATAGGGCGCACAGTATCCCGAAGGCATCGGCTTATCGTAGGCATCGCTCCTCGACACCGAAGACAATTTGGTTGTCGGAACCGCCTCTTCACTCAGTTCCACCGATGATAATATGCTCCGGGAGTCTGGAATTAGAAAAGATTGCTTCTATTGTATTGTTAGGTATAGTATAGAATAGTATTGAATCGAATCGAATGGAAAACAAACAAAAAGACAATTCATTTGCTGTCAATCAAAACACAAGAAGAGATTCATTCCTTCTTTTCGTAATAATCTTTTCAATGTTTTCTTTCAATTATTTTTGAATTTTTTGCTTTCAGACAAAACCCCTATATGTTTGGCTCGACTCTGGATAAACTATAATACAGTAATTGTCATAATTATTATGTCAACTGTTTTTGTAATTTTCTCAAAATCCTCTTGGTTGTTTGTAATAAAATTTGTTATTTAAAAAAGTTATTTTGAGCATGTAACTAAAAATAATAAAAACCTCTTTATAAAAAACCAAAAAAGATATTAAATAAAATGTCTCTTTTTCCGTTAATAACAAGAAAAAATATATAAGATTTGCCTTTCTTTATTAACAATAACAAAAACATTTTATATTAAAACTTTATATAATCATTTTATTAAAAATTTGATGTAATCTTATATAGTACAAAATTTTATAATATAATTTATAATTATAACAAGAAAGTTTATGTAAAATAATTTTTAGTTAAAAATATTTTTGGTATAAGATAAAAAATTCAAATAAAAATTTTAAAATTAAATAAACATTTTCATAAATGAGAGAATACTGTAAACTTTTTATAATACGTTATATAACAAAAAAAAACAACCATTTAAAAAACTGTTTAAATTATAACATGATTAATGTTAAAGTTATAATTAAATTTTTAATAATTAAAAAGATTGTGTTATTTTAATTTATATAAAATTAGACTTTTATTAAAAAATTATTTAAATTAACAAAAAAAAAATAAGCAAAATATATATATAAATTATATCTTATTATAATTAATATATTAAATTATTAATAATTATAAATTATAATATATATTTATTTATACAATTTTTTTTAATCTATCAAGCTAATTAAAAAATCAAAAACCTGTAAATATAAATTACGACAAACACTGTAGAATATAAATTTTCACTTCAATAACTCTAAAGAAAAGTTTTAAAATTTTATTGCCAATAATGTTAAACTTATTTTATTTCGAGTACTAGATCTAAACGAAAAGTACTTTTAATGTATTGGAAATAAAAATAACTCAAAAATTTTACCAAAAACTCTTCACTTATTATATTAGAAGAATCCCATTGAGTGGAGAAATATAAGCAATGCTTTAGTATAAAATTAGAGCTCTTTTCAGTTGACGCCTAAGGCTCTCAATCAGAGAATACATATTGTGAATAGAAAATGAGATAAGAATTGACTGCTTTTTTATATTCACAACTCTCACCAAATCTTTAATAAATGAAAAGTTTTGGATTCGAATCAATGATAAAGATATCTACAGTTGAGATAAAATGACCAAAAATGACTAAAAATTAACCAAAAATTAATTAAAAATTTTAATAAAATGAATTGAACTTAAAAATACTTTTTAAAATTTAATTCAACAACATATATAAATATGGGTAAAATATTGTAACGCCACTTATCGATAGAGAAACGTTAGGGTTGTAGTAGATTTGCATTAAGTAAATTAAGATTCTAATCAATTATTTCGAATATATTAAGGTCATACTGCCAGTTTTGATCAAATTTAAATTCGAATTTAGTTTCTAATTTGCATTACATATTAAAATTAACTTAACGCAATTTAAATTTTGTAGTTTAACATACTCTGATTTAATCCTTTTAGATCAAGAAGTATATTAATTAAATTTTATTATTTTAATAAAATATCATTGTTTTGCTTTAAATCGATTTTAAAATGTTAAAATATTTGAAGAAATAAGAAATTCATTTTGATCTAACTCTCTTTATATTACAAATTGTTTATAATATTCAACGCATGCAATGAATTGTGCGATAAATAAATATTATATTTAAGTCAAACGATAAAAGCAAGTCTGTAGTAAAAAAAGAACAAATGAATAAATTGAAATCTGAAACTGTCATATTAAATATATAGGGGTTTGAAATAACAAAGTTGTCAATCGATTGATTAATTGATAAAAAGTTTTATTCATTAAATAGTAAAAGAGTTGACAGAAAGCTATAAATTAATGACAATAAGTGTTCCAAATATGATAATTAATAAAAATGTATTGAATGCAAACGTATACCACTGCAGATCAGTCCAATGCAAATCGATTGCAGTCTCTAATAAGATATCTATATCTATTCATTATATAAATAGTTAATACTATACTTGTGTGCAATAGTAGCCAAACCATCCCTACCATCCCTTCCAGGAATTGAGAAGGTCAACCGATTCAGGGGGGATCAGGGAAGTGATTTTTTAAATACTTAAAATATTCATATATTTATCATTAAATTTTGCCTAATTTAATTGGATTTAAACCAAATTTAGTTAATTTAACTAAATTTAACAAAAATTTAGTAAAAATTTCTTAATTTTAACTAAAAACTAAAAAATTTGCCAGTCACACTCGGCGACCGGCAATTTGTAGAGAGTAGACCTTTTTGCGGACTAAATACCTTTTGGGGGATTTTATAAATGTCAATTTTCAAAATCAAGGAGGGGATTTTTGTCTGATTTCCCGTTCTTAATCCCTAAGTGCTTCCAACCCTACCATTCCAACCATGCAAATGAATTCGCTAATAAGTCCAACATATAATACATGTGTTTCAGACATTAATGACATCAAAAGAGGACAAACAGAACCAAATAGAATAGAATTGAATCGAATCGACAACAATAATAGCATTACTCTGTAGTGCATAGTTTGTCGGCGACACTCACTTTCACGCAATCCATACACCGATTCCATTCATTACTTATCACTCGATGTATGGCTTGTCGTGAGTGAAGTCATTGAATCAACATTAAAGACATTAACGGTATTCCAATTCTAATTGAATTTATGCGCCACTCAGTCATACATTACTTGTGTCCAATGAAAGGTTCAAAACTTAATATTGCATTAGTTAAATGTCGGCAAAATAATTCTTGATAAAATTGTTAATATCTATCATTCTTTACAAAAATCAATTTACAAATACAATTTAAATTGATTTTATAATTTATTTACTTAAATTTTGAAAACAAATATTCTTATATTATCATAATATTTAGCATCATGTTATTCACATGACTTAAAAATTATAAATAATAAATTATTTTAACACAAAAATTTGTCAAACTAAGAAATTATATATATACATTGCATTGATTTATTTAGGTTAGCAATTTAGTATTGGTTTTATATTAGATTTTAATTTGTCTTTGGCAACTGACAAAATTATAGCAAATGATAGCATAATTTTATCTGCTTTGAAAATTTTAAGAAATGTTTTAGATCAAGTTATTTTAGTTTATTTCATCAGCTTCTTCTTTTGCATTTCCAGATTTTAGCTATTCGTTATATTTTAAATTAATCAAGATGGAAATAAAGTCAAAATATGTAAATAATATTTATTCATAAATAAATCTTTCCGCCATAATTAACATGTATAATCCAGGGTTTTAAGCAGAGATTGAGAAGATCGGCCAATCCAGGGGAGATCAGGGAAGGGATTTTTTCAAAAACGCTCAAAAACCCATATATTTATGATAAAAATTTCTACAATTTAACTGGATTTAAACCAAATTTAGCACCAATTTAAGGGAAGTTTTTTAATTTTAGTAAAAAAACCCAAAAAATTTGCCTGCCGCCTTTGGGGGCCGGCAAAAAGTCAAAGGGGATATTTTTTCGCGTACCAAATGCTAGGAGGGATAAATGCCAATTTTTAAAATCAGCGAGGATTTTTGACTAATCTCCTCAATCTCTGGTTTTAAGCTCATCTAATAAAGAAAATCTGTGTTTATAGTTTTTGCCTAGATGCAGAGTAAACTTTTCTAATCATTTATTAATTTAGTTACAAACAGTTTACAAAGTAAATTTACGACTTAGCTAATAATGACTAGCTCAAAATTTTAAAATTAAATTTTGTAGAGTTTTATGGATTAAAATTAAATTGTGACTAATATATAAAAAAATTAAATTAAAAAAAACCAAAATGCAAAAGAATTTTAAATTAAATTTTTTAATCTAAACTATAATAAATGGCATTATCCATTAATACTTCAATTCTATAACAAAGTATTTCACAATTGAGCGCATCCTTTAAAAGATTTCAAACAAAAGTTTAGAGCATACAAAGTTTGCAATACAAATTCAAAGCAAATCTTGTTATTGTCGACACTTTTACTATTAATTTCTACAGTATCTATATATTAATATTTCCGTTCACAAAACCAACTTTATAACTATATTTAAAAATTTAAAAATACTTGCTCATATCATTATAATTTTTTTAAACAATGAAAATTTATTACAAATCTACTGTAAAATTTCTTCAAAATTTTAATTAAAATAAAATTTGTTCTAAGTAAACTTGCAAACTTTTTTACAAATTAAAAATGATTGTTTATTAACAAAAATTGTTGACATTTATTTTTATTTTCTAAAACTTTACCAAGTTATAATTTGCTATTACTTTAAACTAAAAATTAATTAATAAAAATAATTAAAATGCATTATTTGTTTTTAAATGTTCAAACTTATAGTTAATTGTTTGACGGTAAAATTAGATATATATGTCAACAATTATTTTTAAATTGATTTATTCAAAACACATTTTATTTTAATAACACTTAACAAATTAAAAGTTAATAAATTATAGAAATCCGTAATAAATTCCATAATTGCAAAAAAAATTATATAAACAAGAAACTTTGTATTATTACGTTAATAGCTATAAAGTTAATTTTTAAAACGTTTGTATTTTAAATTAAATTTAAGTTTAATATACAGTATCAAACAAAATAACATTTGTTCAAATTTATCAATTAATACGAACTACATGTAAATCAGTGTGGTATTTTAGGTGACCACTCAGTGTTGCTGCACGCTAAGTTTTGTCTGTTAAACGGCAATTATATATATATTTTTATTACAACAAAAAGAACTACGGTAATTGTTTAATATATATCTGATTTATATTAATTTTAAAATAAAGTTAATATAAAAAGTAAAACCAAGCACAAAAACTTTCAAGTTTTTGGTGCCACTTGTTAATATCGCTTAGCAATATAGAGAAATTAGTAAATGTCTTATGTTATTTTAAAATAATAAAGATTTTAAAAGCAAATTTAATAAATCTTAGTAAATCTAAAAATAAATCAATTTTTACAAAGTAATTAAATTATATAAAATTAGAAAATTTATTAAATGAGTGTACCAAATTCTAGGAGAGAGATAAATCTAAAATTGCAAAATCAGGTGAGAAATTTTGGCTGATCCCCCTCCCCTTTACAATGCCTGCCCAATAAAGTTACAAAGCATATAAAATAATTATACAAAAATTAAAATAATTTAAAATAATTTGACATGACAAAGATATTTTAATACAAGCATTACAAATATTCTACATTTGAAATGATTTTTAATATCATATTAAAAATCTATTTTTGATATAAACTAATTTGCATAAAATCAATATTGATTGCTTTTATTATATTCTACTAAAATATATATACATAAAATATTAAATTATTGCTATTAATACCGAAATAAATATTATAAGTTATTATTAGAAAAGAAGCAAACGCTTTGAGCTATTTGCCAAAAACTTTTATTATATTAGACTTTATAAAAAAAAAGCTGTATATACAATTAATTTATTATATTAAATTTTTTAAAACAAAATTATTAAAATTAATAAAATTAAAAATTATTAAAAACTTTTATTAACAAATTTTTATTATATTTTTAAAAAAAATATATATAGCTTCATCTTGACCTTGTATTAATATAATGCGTGTATTGACCAAACATCGGAGTAGCTTGAAAGATTGCTATCATATAATATTGTTAATAAAGAAAAGTGGGTATTACGTGCAAATCGATAAAACCTGACATATGAGATTGTTAATAACAAAAATTAGAGGTATTTATGCAAATCTGTAGAGCATTGCATATCGGGCTGATGTATGCGGAGGCGGTGTAGATACGAAACGGGGATATTATTTGTCATAAATTAAATTATTTTGCACATAATGTACAAATAACCTAATTAAGACTTTATTTAATAACTTAATTATAAATTAAACATAAATTTAAAGTTAGCTTAAAACAAGTTGACTGGATGCTAAACATGAACATTTTTATACCTCACATGAACTGAACTTAAGGGTTGCTTCTGATGTAAATGCACAAAATTTAAAGATTTATTATAAAAAATCAATTTAACCAATTCTTACAAAATTTTTATTACATAAAATACATTATATAAAGAATTAATTTTTAAATTTTAAACAGGATTAGCACACCATTATCACCAGAGATCGAGAAAATCGGCCGATCCAGGGGGGGATCAGGGAAGGGATTTTTGCCAAATTTTTGGCTAAAAACCTAGGGGGGGGGATCAGGTGGGGGATTTTTTCAAAAACGCACAAAAAACCTATATATTTATGATAAAATTTTGCCTAATTTAACTGGATTTAAACTGGATTTAAACTAAATTTAGCTA